>JASDQU010515900.1:0-12214 GCA_032191745.1 Picea mariana | reverse complement strand
TGAGTTGGTGCTCATATGTATGATATTGTAAAGAATGTAAATAATACTTATCATAAAGAAGAAGAGGTTTTTACCCTGTATGGGTTTCCTTGGGAAATATCTGTCTTTGTGTTTCTCATATATGTGACTGATGTTGAATGTGCCATTGGTTATTTCCCTGCATTATTGTGATCATCATTGACTGCCTTATAAATATTTTAAAAAGAAGCATAATTGTTTAAGCTCGGTGACAACTGATTCACCCCCCCTCTCAGTTGTTCAACATTCTGTAGTTTATGTATTGCAGCATCTTCGAACACTTCGACATCGACATTTTGACTGCCAACCACCTCTGCTAGAGGAGGAGGACGACGATGATGAATTTCAGCCAGCTCTACTATGATGGGACTCAACCCTGGTCTCCCTCTCTGCAGTATAAATGAAAATGGTCGAAAGAAAGTCTTTGCGTCGCGGCTGCTTTTCTTTAAACCCTCTCTCAAAATTGTTTAAACCCTCCTCCCCTACATTCCATACCAAAGCCCTTTTGCATAACCTGTAGAATCTTACGGTTGTTGAATCAACTTAATCACCATAATCGACTGGATCATATCAGACTGGTGTTGGATCTATGTCAACGAGTATGCCACACTTGGTTCTTTGCATGACAGTCCATATGTCACTTTGACACTAACTTCTGACAGTGGAAATCAATTAATCTTATCTGTGGCGTAAGTACTTTGATATTATTAATGTAGTTGGGGCATGTGCATACGAATCATTTGTAGCAAAGCTCTTTTGCGGGAATGTGGGAGCGACTGGTTCTAATCTCTGCGGAAATGACATTAGGTGTAACGTACTCAAGCTCATAATTATGATGCCAAATATCATAGCAACATGCACATAGAAAAACGTTCCTTGCAATCTCCAAATCATGAATAGTTTAAAAGAGTTTATCCAAGACAATTTGGAGAAATAATGAAATTTCAGATACATGAATGTTTAGATTGCATGAAAATCTACAGATCTAAGTGCTCCATTGGAGTGCAGGAAGCTTGTGAATTCTACATACAACATTACGCAGAAAAACCCAAAAATATAGATGATTTACCTAATTTGGTGAGTAGAATTGAAAGAACGAGACCAAATTCCATCCTGTACTTGTGCTAGTCCTAAAAAATTACATTACATCCAACAACAAAATCAAAGGCAGCTTCATTTTCTTGACTTCCTCTAGCTATATCGAAATGGTCATATTGCAATTGAGACAAGTGAGAGGGTATTTGAAGAAACATGAGTCAAATACTCGAGATTTATTGGGCACACACTTTTTTTTTCATTCATTCCTTATGGCATCGAGTGGCTCACATTTAATGCATGGATCATTACTATCAAGGAATATGCAACATTACTCCTTACTATCATGATCTCTAACAATATAGTAATGATCATATTTTCTTGTTATGAAAACGAAGACTTGTTTATTGTATCGATATTGACCGTTTAAGAAAAGGGAACATCATTATAACGAAATACATTGTTCTTTGGCATGATATATGTATGAATAAGGCCAACGAAATCAATTGTTGAGATTTTCCAGAATTAATTTTTCGATTCAACACAGATTTATTTCAAAGGTATGGACTTGCATAAGAATCAGTCACCATGAGAGATCATAACCCTAATCTATGATTTTATATTCTATTTCTATAACTCTAAATTCCACTCCTAGACGACAAAGCCCGAGAACAGACCGGTCTCCATAGCTAAGTCCCCTCCCCTCCCCATTGAAAAAGTAAAAGAGAAATACGAACTCTAGTCTCCTCTCCACCATGAAAACTATAATAAATCGGGTTAGTGCAGGTTCTTTTTTAAAAAATGCTTTAGTCCCATGCTCTAAGGCCTCTTGCCCCTATCGTTCAATCCAAGTGCGCCTAGTCTCCATTCTGTGACAAAGAAAACAGGTAATGCATGGAGACTGTTACCTAGCACCGGAGAAACTATAGTTTTCACTTGTTGGCTGCCAAACTTAGTTACAATGAACAACAATGAAGTCCTCATATCCACTCTTCTTGGGCTATTCTACTCTGGCTGCTACTCTAACTTGGACTACTCGACTAGATAAGTTTTCACATAAAATACGAGCATCTATACCATTGGAGACTTGTCTACGAATATCAGAGCAGCAAGTTTGCCTTCTTAGCAGGGACTTGCTACTCTGCAACTACCCTTATTATATATGTACATACCCCGTTATTACATATGTGTTTGTTCTTTATTATTTCAAGCTTTGGATTGTTCTCCCAGTTATTTGATACAAGAACGCCCAGGTCTGCAAGTAAAATACCACTTAAAAATAGTAATGCAGTCAAAATATCCTCGAGTTTGAATTTAGATTCCTACTCGCCTTCCATATGCTGATAAGAAATGGGATAGCTAGGCTCGTGTCGATGCAGTAACATGTGGTATTCATTCTTGAGAGAACACATGGGTTCATGTCTTCATTACAAAATTAAATGCAATTCCTTGCCCCTAGGATTTACTAAAATTCATCAATTTGTTTGTCTATTGGTATTAAATGTGCAAATGTGCAATGGCTAAGGTTCTAAGTCACATTATTTAACAAGATGGACATTTAAAGTTAAGATATATTTAATCCATGATTCAATCATATACTTAATGTTGATTCAATTTTAATTTTTTTATTAATATTATAAAAAATAAAAATAAAACTTGTATACAAGTTGACGTTCACCAAATGGATTTTGAATTCAACAATATTTGGTCATAGATTAATTTTGTTTTGTTTATATTACCTATAGTTTAAATTTATGTTATTTGGGAAGCACAATAATTATTTCCCAATAACCACAAGATAGAGGACATGCTTAAATACAAAAGAGTCTCCTTCATCGTGTGAGATTCTCCTAAATTCAAGTATCGAATAAATGGCACTTGCAATGGTGGCGATAATAACAATTATTTTTTTAGAATTGCTTACAATTTTCACTCTGTCTCAATTACAATATACAAATGCTCACAATTATTTTTAAAAACTATTCAAAATGTTTACTTAACCCCACTTACAACATACAAATGCAAAACAAGAATTTATATTTTAAAAAACATATATATTGTAAAGAGATTTTGAAAATTATATTAAAAGAAATAAAAATTCATATATTTTAAAAAGATTTGAAACATATATTCTAAAAATATTTTGAAAATCCCTCAGCTGCGATGATAGCGCGTTCCACGCATCCAACCATCATTTTTGTGCCTGCCACCTTGCCTCAACCCATGTGACGGCACGTGTCACTCCCTTCCGCATTTATTACACCCTCATGCCTGCTGCAAACTTTCACTTCAACGCACCCTTAACTAGCTACTCCAGTGCGCTTAGAGTTGGCCTCACATCCTTATTATGGCGTTGGTACAAGGTTTGATCCTCCTACGCTCGTGCACCTTAAGTCCCTTGCATTCTTCTTATGGCAATGCCTGTTCCCCCTTTTGGTTCCTATCGCCCTCCTCTTCCAACAACTTTGGCTCTCAGTCGCCCCTTTGGTGCTTATCTGGTTCTTTCTATTCTTTTCTCCACCGCTACCTCTTGTTAGTCAGGCCATGCCTCACCAACGATGGAAGCCGAAGTGAGGTGCCCTCTGGTACCAAAATCGTGCAACTATGGCCAGCCAACACCCTCCCTCCTTTGCCCCTACGCTCAATTCCTCGCCTTCGTCCTCAACTCAGTCCTCACCAGACCAAACCGGTCTTCCACCTTTGCCCTCGCCTTGGGTGTGCCACGTCAAATGGTTTTACCTCCATGGGAACTCTCTCAAATTTTCTCCTGAACCACTCCCTGAACTGGCCTCGACCTCACAGTCAGTGGTGGTACGTCCCTCCTGTCCACCACCCTGCACTCCTTCACCACCCCCTTCCCCACCCCCATCGCCCGCCTCAATTCCCTCAATGGAGGATGGTAACGTGCACTCGAAAGAACTTTGTGTGGAGGTGTCTCATAACCAGGAGCAGCTCCAGCAAGACTGCATTTCATCCCCGAGCCTCCAGGATTCA
Organism: Picea mariana; assembly: GCA_032191745.1. NCBI lineage: Eukaryota > Viridiplantae > Streptophyta > Pinopsida > Pinales > Pinaceae > Picea > Picea mariana. The sequence goes on along the minus strand of JASDQU010515900.1, from coordinate 8,167 downwards.
ATTTCAATTCCCCGGGACTTGGTCTTCACAGTCTAGAGGGATGTTGATGACCCTCGGTTTAGATTGGAGCACTTGGACCGACAAGCTGCACAGATTGAATCTTTTCTCTTGACTCTCCTTTGTTCCCTGCATCCTTCAGACTCAGACCTCAACACCCCCGCATCTCCAGGGGCGGTTCTTATTTCTGAATTCCAGGGGAAGGATGAGTAGTGTGTGGTTGGAGAAGCACAAATGGTCATGGACAAGAACGACACCATGCATGACACATGAGCATCAGAAAATGAGGGCATGAACGCCCACCAGACACTGTGACATTTGGCAGGCATACAGGTGTATGCATGCATGCTTTCTTTTGAAAATTGTCAGTAGGTTCTGGAACATTCAGTTTAGGTTGTGGGCGTTTGCTAATGTATTTTTTTTCATTCATTTCTTATGGCATCGAGTGGCTCCCATTTATTGCATGGATCATTACTATCAAGGAATATGCAACATTACTCCTTACTATCATGATCTCTAACAATATAGTAATGATCATTTTTTCTTGTTATGAAAACGATGACTTGTTTATTGTATCGATATTGACTGTTTAAGAAAAGGAAACATCATTATAATGAAATACATTGTTCTTTGGCATGATATATGTCTGAATAAGGCCAATGAAATCAATTGTTGAGATTTTCCAGAATTAATTTTTCGATTCAGCACAGATTTATTTCAAAGGTATGGACTTGCATAAGAATCAGTCACCATGAGAGATCATAAACCTAATCTATGATTTCATATTCTATTTCTATAACTCTAAATTCCACTCCTAGATGACAAAGCCCCAGAACAGACCGGTCTCCATAGCTAAGTCCCCTCCCCTCCCCATTGAAAAAGAAAAAGAGAAATACGAACTCTAGTCTCCTCTCCACCATGAAAACTATAATAAATTGGGTTAGTGCAGGTTCTTTTTTAAAATATTCTTTAGTCCCATGCTCTAAGGCCTCTCACCCTTGTCGTTCAATCCAAGTGTGGCTAGTCTCCATTCTATGACAAAGAAAACAGGTAATGCATGGAGACTTTTACCTAGCACCAGAGAAACTATAGTTTTCATTTGTTGGCTTCCAAACTTGGTTACAATGAACAACAATGAAGTCCTCATATCCACTCTTCTTGGACTATTCTACTCTGGCTGCTACTCTAACTTGGACTACTCGATTGGATAAGTTTTCACATAAAATACCAGCATCTATACCATTGGAGACTTGTCTACGAATATCAGAGCAGCAAGTCTACCTTCTTAACAGGGACTTGTTGCTCCACAACTACCCTTATTATATATGTACATACCTCGTTATTATATATGTGTTTGTTCTTTATTTTTTCAAGCTTTGGATTGTTCTCCCAGTTATTTGATACAAGAACGGCCAGGTCTGCAAGTAAAATACCACTTAAAAATAGTAATGCAGTCAAAATATCCTCGAGTTTGAATTTAGATTCCTAATCACTTTCCATATCCTGATAAGAAATGGGATATCTAGTCTAGTGTCGATGCGGTAACATGTGGTATTCGTTCTTGAGAGAACACATGGGTTCATGTCTTCATTACATAATTAAATGTAGTTCCTTGCCCCTAGGATTTACAAAAATTCATCAATTTGTTTGTCTATTGGTATTAAATGTGCAAATGTGCAATGGCTAAGGTTCTAAGTCACATTATTTAACAAGATRGWCATTTAAAGTTAAGATATAYTTAATCCATGATTCAATCATATACTTAATGTTGATTCAATTTTRATTTTTTTATTAATATTATAAAAAATAAAAATAAAACTTGTATACAAGTTGACGTTCACCAAATGGATTTTGAATTCAACAATATTTGGTCATAGATTAATTTTGTTTTGTTTATATTACCTATAGTTTAAATTTATGTTATTTGGGAAGCACAATAATTATTTCCCAATAACCACAAGATAGAGGACATGCTTAAATACAAAAGAGTCTCCTTCATCATGTGAGATTCTCCTAAATGGGAGTATCGAATAAATGGCACTTGTAGTGGTGGTGATAATAACAATTATTTTTCTAGAATTGCTTACAATTTTCACTCGGTCTCAATTACAATATACAAATGCTCACAATTATTTTTAAAAACTATTCAAAATGTTTACTTAACCCCACCTACAACATACAAATGCAAAACAAGAATTTATATTTTAAAAAGCATATATATTGTAAAGAGATTTTGAAAATTATATTAAAAGAAATAAAAATTCATATATTTTAAAAAGATTTGAAACATATATTCTAAAAATATTTTGAAAATCCCTCGGCTGGGGTGATAGCACGTTCCACGCATCCAGCCAGCATTTTCGTGCCCGCCACCTTGCCTCAACCCATGTGACGGCACGTGTCACTCCCTTCAGCATTTATTACACCCTCATGCCTACTGCGAACTTTCACTTCAACGCACCCTTAACTAGTTGCTCCAATGCACTTAGAGTTGGACTCACATCCTTGTTATGGCGTTGGTACAAGGTTTGATCCTCCTACGCTCATGCGCCTTTACTCCCCTGCATTCTTCTTATGGCAATGCCCATTCCCCCTTTTGGTTCCTATCGCCCTCCTCTTCCAGCAACTTTGGCTCTCAGTCGCCCCCTCTGGTGCTTACCTGGTTCTTTTTGTTCGTTTCTCCACCCCTACCTCTTATTAGTCAGGCCATGCCTCACCAACTATGGAAGTCGAAGTGAGGTGCCCTCTGGTACCATAATCGCGCAACTATGGCCAGTCGACACCCTCCCTCCTTTGCCCCTGTGCTCAGCTCCTCGCCTTCGTCCTCAACTCAGTCCTCACCAGACCAAACCGGTCTTCCACCTTTGTCCTCGCCTTGGGCGTGCCGCATCAAATGGTTTTACCTCCATTGGATCTCTCTCAGATTTTCTCCTGGACCGCTCCCCGAACTAGCCTCGACCTCACAATCAGCAGTGGCACGTCCCTCCTGTCCACCACCCTGCATTCCTTCACCACCCCCTTCCCCACCCCCTTCGTCAGCCTCAGTGCCCTCGATGGAGGATGGTAACGTGAACTCGAAATAACTCTGTGTAGAGGTGTCTCATAACCAGGAGCGGCTCCAACAGGACTGCATTTCATCCCTGGGCCTCCAAGATTCAATTTCAATTCCCCGGGACTTGGTCTTCGCGGTCCGGAGGGATGTTGATGACCCCCGGTTTAGACTGGAGCACTTGGACTGACAAGCTGCACAGATTGAATCTTTTCTCTCGACTCTCCTTTGTTCCCTGCATCCTTCAGACTCAAACCTCAACACCCCCGCATCTCCAGGGGCGGTTCTTATTCCTGAATTCTAGGGGAAGGATGAGCAGTGTGTGGTTGGAGAAGCACAAATGGTCGTGGACAAGAACGACACCATGCATGACACACAAGCATCAGAAAAAGAGGGCATGAACGCCTACCAGAAACCGTGACATTCGGCAGGCATACAGGTGTATGCATGCATGCTTTCTTTTGAAAATTGTCAGTAGGTTCTGGAACGTTCGGTTTAGGTTGTGGGCGTTTGCTAATGTATTTTTTTTGTGTCTGTTATTTGATAGGCCCGGCCTAGATCATTATAACAGTTTTTTTTATATACATTTTAAAGTTCTTGGATAGGCCGAACTGGTTTCCCCACGGGGTGATTCCAGCAAATATGTTTAATTTTCCATACCATATCTAGTATGTTTGTGAGTCTGAGTTGGTTTCCTTTCAATGAAACTCAGCACTCCAGCAACTTGAACTCAGGATGATACTATATTTTTTTCTCATGACATGTTTTCTTATATATATATATTTATATTTATATTTATTTATTTATTTATTTATTGAAAATGATTAGGGGGATTTCACGCTATTGTAAAGGCTAGATGCATGAACAAATAAACGATAAAATAGCCACTTTTGCAATGCATTCATGTACCTCTAGTTGATTTGGGATCAATTGTATCCATGGGAAGTATGTACAGCTTTGTAACACTATTTTTTTCTTAAACAATATAAAGTTTTTTTTTTAAACATATCTAATATATATACAATGAAAAGATACAATTATGTCTTGATCATGGCCATATGTTGAGGAAGTTTGAGAATCAAATTAATCTTCGCTATCTAAAATTATTGGTGGCTTTGCACACGAACCCACTTGATTTTCAGAGAAGTTCCACTTTGAGTTTTGAAGCCATGATGCATGTTTCACATTGTCAGGAATTCATGGTTTTTAGGAGAAAAATATCTACAATTGGTAATATAAGTTTCCACACTAGTCTCAGTGATGTGCACCTTCAATCACGTGCCTTGAATAAATCTCTTCTTTGTATTTTCAACATCCTCAATGGCACACTTGAGGGGATTTCCTTTATGCCTTTCATGTTCAAAAATAGATTCCTTTGTGAAGTTCTTCTTATTATATAGCTATTATGGTTGCAAATTGTGGACATGCCTCTCTTATTCAAATGGTTGAATTCCATAATTTTTAATAGTGAAAGTGCTTTTTGTTTTTTATAACCACTTGATTCAAATATTTTCACAAGAAAATGCATATCCTTCACATGCCTAAAAACAACGATATTGTTAGGTTGTATCAAATGATCAGAGACAAATATTTCTGGGTCATCTTTGAAAAATGTTGAGGTACTAGAACCATATGTCATCACATGCCATAAGTAACCACTTGTCCTTTCCAAAATTGTGTCTCTACAACCCTTAATTTGAATACGTTCAAAACACTCTGAAGGACTCTCTTGTAAAATAAGACAGAATTTACATCAATTATGAATGTAAAACTTTGCACCACATATGACACGAATAATTTATAATTTCATTTTCATACATGCAAAGCCAACACAAAGAGTAAGAGGTTTTTAAACAAACCAGATAGATTTAGAAATAGAAAGCTATAACACATAAACTTTATATTGACTGTAAGTGACTTAGAAGCCTGCAGATATAATCCATACCACATTGAGCAAATCATGCCAGAAAACAAGATATATGGAGGCAACTATCAAGAAAAATTTGAAATAACAAGGATATATGTATCACATTAATAAAACATGAAAAAGACACCAACTGGAATGGGGTGGTTCTGAACTTTTGAGAGGTCCTATTGTATTCTTCTCTAACCCTTTCAAAGAAAATTGACAAGATATTTAGCCACAACTAATTATCAAAGTTTGCAGAAATGTGCATATTTCTTCAAAATTCCTTTAGAAATAAATGCAAAATAATGTTTAAGCAATTTTTCAGACTTCATAGGCACAGATAACTGTAAAATTGGTAGGTTTTTCCAAATAACAAGAAGCAAACAAGCAGACAAGAGAAGAGAAGACAATAATCACTTCTAAACTTCATTCGCCAAATTTTTGAATGTTTGTCCAGCTAAAAAAATTATTAAGAGTAAAAATATTAAATGTAGGAAAGAATGAAAATACCTAAAAAAAAAAATGTGTGGAAATAAACAGAGATACACCAACTAAATTGCTAAAAAAATATTATTAAAAATTAAAATTAGATAGTTAAAATTTTGGAAGATGTTTTTAAAAAATGGATTAAAACAAAAAAAAATAAAAATAAATGGAAATAAAGAATATTATATAAATGAAATTGTTAAGAATTATGAAAAGAGAGAGAGTGGTGGGGGACGGGGAAATTCCATATGTAACACTACCAGTGCTTGTCTAGCTAAAAAATTGTTGAAAGTAAATCGTGAAAGGGATGAAAATACATAATAAAAAATTGAAGAGAATAAATAGTATTGAAGAAACTAAATTGTTATAACACTGCTAGTGTTTGTCTAGGTAAAAATTTAAACTAAATTGTTATAACACTACCAGTGTTTGTCCAGGTAAAATTTGAAACTAAACTGCAATAACACTACCAATATTTGTCGAGATAAAAAATTGTTAAAAGTATATAAATAGATTGTAAAAAGGGATGAAAATGGACAACATAAGTTATGTATTCAAATTGGATATGGACAAATCTCAGGGCGTGCTGGTTATGGATGAAATGTTGAATCTCCCCCATTGTATTCCCCTCCTTTGTCATGCTACAAATTTCTAATTGAACACTCTGAAGAGATTGCATGTAATAAAGAGTTCATATTGAAGACGAATCAATACTCGACTTCTATTGCTACCCCCTGGAAGATGTCGCCCAAATAATAAAAGCACACCCACATCAATAATAAATGCGTCAATTATTGTGATTATTGAAAGTAGGTGATGAGGGTAAATCAAGTACAGAATGTGGCAAACGTTCGAGATCAAATTTTGAGAAATGAACATCAAAAAAATAGTGATTTACAAGAATGAGAATATGACGTAACAGGCAATATTGATTAACAAGTTTTGAGTTGTTGACAAATTTTTGGGAAAATCTCTTTATATATAATTCCTTCGAAATAATTAAAAATAAAAAAGAAAACAAATACAAAACGAAAAAACATTAAAAAAAGGTCAAATCATTAAAATAAAAAACAAATGGGTGTGGAAGAGTGTGAAAAGGGAGGCTGGGCATAAAAACAAATGGGTGTGGAAGAGTGTGAAAGGGGGTGATATCCACGATCTCCCTTCCTCTTCCACAACCATTTGTTTTTAATTTTAATGATATGACTCTTTTTCTTTTTTCTTTTTTAATTTTAATTTTGTTTTTAATATAATTTCTATTTTTTATTAAAAGAAAATTAAGTTTATATATTTATTTTTTAATTTTTTAATTTAAAAAATAAATAAATAAATAAAAATTAATGCTTTATGATAATATTTTTTTGTTTTTTTGTTTTTTTTGTTTTTTTGTTTATTAATTTTTTTTAAACCTATTTTTTAATTAAAAAAAATTGTTTTTAAGTTTTAAAATGTCTTTTTCTATTTATATTTTTATCTTTTTCTTTTTTCAATTTATTGTTTTTTAATGTAAATTTTTTAAAAGATTGATTAATAAATAAAATAACATTTTTCTATTTATAAGCTAATTTGAAGTTCTTTGTTCATGACAATATAAATTATTGGGTCCATTGTTTTAATTAAATCGTAATTCTAATTCCAAAAATAAAAAGAGTGCTACTCATAGCACCACTTTTCGATTTGAGGGTTAATTTTATGCAATGGTATTGGTTGTCAAGGCTGTGATTTCAAACATATCACAATTTTAGTCACCCTGCAAAAAAGGGATGCTACTAGTAGCACCTCTTTTTGAGGTTAGAATTACAACTTGTTTGAAATCATGGCCTTCACAACTGATACCATTTCGAATAGAAAACTTAAAATCAACCCCTGAATCGAAAAGTGGTGCTAGCAGTAGTACTCCCTAATTTATCACTTTATCTTGTCACTTAGACCAAAAAAATGGTTTAGTTCTCATAACTATTTTTTTAAATGGAAAAGTATATTTGTTTTTATTGTTGAAAGTATAAAAGACTTTAAAGTTTTTGTCTTTCCATGATTCTTCTTTTTCATTTAATTTTTTCAAGATAAGATTTGGTTGATGAAAGTATTGAGTGTTTGGATGATTTTTGAATTAACATTGATGTTGTGGGAACCATTCTAAATCCATTTTTAATTGATTAGATTTGAAAATAAATTGAAGTGATTCATTGTCAATTGGGTCTACCTTGAGTGGTTGTGAAATGGAGTGTTATCCTCCCCACCCAATTTGTATTCGTGTAAGTGACATGTTGATATTATAATGAATATATTGTTGTAATGACTTTTATATGTATTGTTGACATGACATTATACCCAAATTTAGAGTTTACTCTATGTGCCATCCTCAAAATGAGGGGAAGTGCCTAGGGGTTTTCTCAAGACATGTTCCCTGGGAAAAAAAACTACAGTGATTGGATTGTCCTTCCTATTGTATGAAGAATGAGGATATTGTACATATAATTACTCAAATGTTCCCTTTGAACATCAATGTTTCCCTCTTTACTATGTAATGTTGATATGTCCAAACTAGAATGTTCTAACTTTTATTTTGTTTGGAATGGATTTTGAAAGTTATAAGTGCACTTGAAAGTGTTGAGATTTTATATGGGACTTATGATGTTGATTTGATTGGAAAAGTCATTTATTTTGGCATTTTATTCATCTTTGTGATACTAAGAAGGTGGAGGACAAAAACAAAAAAGACTCTC
>JASDQU010515485.1:0-15452 GCA_032191745.1 Picea mariana | reverse complement strand
AACCAAAAGATACTTTTAATACATTTTAATAAATCCTAATAGAAATTAAAACCGACAAGATTGCAAATAGTAAAAACCATTGATATTTTTTTTTGTAAAATGCATATGAGAGGAAATTAAATAGCGACACACACACACACACATCTCATATTCGACAGTCTGAATAATCTCCTCTTGGTTTCGAGAATAATTTATTGGAGTCATCTGATCTTGGAGCAAACCTCCCTCTATCTGAAGGAGCAACAACGAAGTCAACATTGACTATGTTGTTGCTCTGTTGGATCGAGAGAGGTTTGATCCAAGAATAAATGGCTCCAACAAATTTTTATCTACTGAACAGGGCCAACTATGTGAAGGTGGAAGCTCCTATGGCCCTTCCCCCCTACTCCCCCCCTCACATCACTCTCAATTCCCCAATACCCAATCTATATTCTACTAAAAAATATGCATTAAAATATTCAAAATTGATAAAAAGTGATTGTAAAGCTATAAATGAGGTTTATCATTCAAAGTCATATGTCATAAAAAAGAGTTTTTATAAATGAGATTTATCATTCAAAATATGTTCCAAATATACTAGCTATATAATGTACATCTATATGTCTTATAAAATTATTATACATCATCAAATTCTTTTAGTTTTCTTTTGTGTTTTCCAGTTTTTAAGTAATTCATCCATCTCCATGTCTTTGTTTACTAGGTTCTCTTCAGAAGATGATGTTGCTTCAGTCCTTTCATGTTGAGCATGCCTGGTCTCGTAACCATGACATGGAGGCTTCTATGAGGGGCCATCACCTTCAAAAACAAAAAATATTAAATTTATATGGCCAATTTTTAAATATTATTGAAGTAGTTCATTAATATTAAAAAAACCTTTAAAATGTAATTATTTATCTAGCCCACTAATCGGGACCGTTGGAATGGCTGCCATGTTCCCCTAATCTTCAGGTTGAGGAGGCTCAGCTATGACATTCTCTTCCATTGAAAAGACAAAATTTATAAGGAAAAAACCGTAAATGTATAAGTAATAAAAACTAGAAGTACAAAATTTATAAGTACAAAATTATTAAGTATATGATTAATATACAATCATTTTACTGTCGTGCGCCTTAGTCACATGAAAATATTGGGGTTGCATCCCACTGGGATGGAGTTGTTGGGGAGCACCATGATCTTCTGGCCGGGCTGCACTATCAACGCTTTGTTGTCCAGTACTAATGGTTTTGTTGATAGTGTTTCTCCCTTGATTAAAACAAAGTAAGACATTAAAGTTATGGATGATATCAAACATTTATTTATTTTATAAGTAATGAAAGGCTAATGTGGACTGATTTTTATTTACCTTATCCTGCAAACTGGATCTTTGGATATTCCCCATGTTTTTCCTATGATCAGCCATGACTTTATAGTTGTACTTGTAACCAAGTTGGAGGTATTCCTTCGTGGTTTCATTTCCGAAGTTGTCACCCTGCATTGCATAAGAGAATGTTTTTTTAATTTTTTTTTATGCAATTACCAAAAATTTGTAAGGAAATACAAATAATATTCTTAAGATGTTTGGGTACTTACGATTTGTAACTGTAAACTCGAGTATCCTCCATGGCCTAGCTTGTATTGGCCATGTTTGGAAATCCTTGCTTTGGTTTCCTTCGAAGTGTCAGGAAACCTAGCATCAAAAGTTTCAAGTATGTTATATACCACACTTTTATTTAGATATAAATAAAATTAAAGGTATTGAAATCAAAATATTGTAATTTACCTTGGGGTACCAGTTATTTTTTCTCCTGATTTTTTCAATATCTTTTCTTTTGCATCATCAATGATCTCCTTCCACTCCCTCTCTAGAATCGAGAGAGGATGTTCATACCTACAGTTGTCTGCCAAGCTTCATCTATAAACATCTAGAGTATATTTTAAATATTCACCTGTTGCAAAGGTGGCCATTTTTTTATTGAACGTGTCTACTCCAAAGAGGCCTTCAAGATAATCCATAAGTTTTGTTTTGAGGTTGGAATTCTGGCAATTCCACCTCATGCATAAGGTTTCTCCAAAAATCAACAACACTTTCTCTCCAAATGCCTATAAGAATGGTCGTTTCCTACACACAAAAAGATATGATCATTAATTTAAAAATAATAATCTACATGATTTATGTATGAGATGGACAGCATGAAATAGTTAAAATATGAAAAACTACATGGGATTCTTATTTGTTTTAATGGAAGTCTGTTATTGTCGACCAAAAATTTGCATGGAAGGGTCCCCGTGCTAGTCACATGTCTAGCTCCAGGAAATGCAGCCATATCAACCACGTCATCAGCCTCATCTTTGTCACCACCTCTAGAGCCTGACCGTTGTGTGGATTCCTGGCAGTGTGTGTCATGGATTCTATCTAAAGGTGTGCAATATGGAGAAGTAAATAGTACTCTAGAAGCTATATGACAGCTCATGTTAGGACTCTGTGGAATCTCTGCAGTGCCACTACTACCAACACCGATTTGAACAGGCTCCAAAAATATCTTTATAAGAAATAAAATGTTTTTTCGTGATATAATGTAAAAGTTAAAAAAGAGTCTTTCATAATTGAACATATGAGTACATTAAAAAAAAACACTTTAAATTATGGTTATTACCTTATATGTGTTGAGATGTGACATAAGCATATTGATCCTTTCTAGGAGGTCAGGAGTTTGATCTAGACGGTCTAACAAGCTAGCAAGTTCCTTGTTCTCTTTAATGATATTTTTTTAATGAATACCATTGGATCAGGGGATGAATACAACCCCTCCTCATCGGCGGAATAATGATCAACATGGCCTACAGAATACATATAATTTCAACAAAATCATTGTTATTTCAGTTATATAAACAAATGAAATAATTGATCGCCACACAAATAAAATTATATAAACAAATAATAAAATTCACGTAAAATTAAAGTCGAATTTGATAATCATTTACATGTTCTGCGGATGGTCATTTTCCATGATTATCCTGCCACATTATAATATAATTAGAATCCCCAAATATTTAAAAATTTGTTAACAATAACAAAAAAATTGATTACCACCCAAATAAATTCAACCTCAACTATCAACCTCCCACATTATTATAAAATTGGGACCGTGAAATATTTAAAACATTGATAAAGATAATAAATAAAAAATAATGCAATAAGTAGAGGTTACTTAAAGAGGTGTTTCATAAGTACCTACACAGTATTATTCGATGTTTCTATTCGATTCAAATGGTAATCTACTAATAATTCTTCCCCGAGAGATATCTTTTTTATTGCACACACGACTACCCGATTCTCTTCACGTCCCTCATATATGCAATTTGGTTGCATGTTTTTTGTCCTAGGTCATGTGTTGTTTATAAACCCTATGATATTGCTGGAATTTTTAGGCCTTCCATCAATATAGATAGTTGTTCCCTTATTTTTATCGTTGTTTATTAGTTGTATATCATTTGCGACAAGTGCATATCTTTGCATACTTCGCATGTACCAAACCAACCACAACCAATCGTTATAATTGTAACACGGCCCGACATAATCCATCAATTAAGTTATTGTATTGTATTTTACAGTTATTCCATCCATGAAAAATAGCCCTAGGCTATGCAGGGAGGACAGTGCAATGCGATATGTCTTATTGTTGACAATGAATTCAATGTCTAATGGAGGCAGTTCCTTAGGTACTCATTGTTTCACTATATGTTTATACATGAGTGACACCTCTACATATCCTATGCTCTCATCATCATAAGAGCATGATCCTCCTTCAGCAAGAAAAAATTTCATGCATCTACAAAATTTTCTTTTGACTTTTTCACCTCTGGTCCTTGTTCATGTATCATATCTACTATATGTAGTTGCATTTCCCTCTATTTTTCCTAAGCTTCCCTCACTCAAGGAAGAAATATCTGACTGGTACCTATTTGGTTGTACCTCCACTCACATGTGCACATGTTGTTAGTGAGTAGACCACATGCACAAGATAAAATGGTCCAAAAAATCACATAGGTGCAAATCTCAAGTAGAGTTTTTTCAAGGCTACACACTTATAGGGCCATGATTTCTCTCTCCATCCGTTATGAATAATATCTAAACCTATAAATGAGAGGTTCTTGTTGATATTGATACATTTATATTTATGGTTCTCACCCTTATTTTGGTCAAATTTGTGATGAGCATTTCCAATATGTTTTGATCCTTAGTTATCTTCTTGAGAGAGACCTTATAGCTCTCTAGATAGGTCTCACCATGAGAGTGGTGATGCGATATTGTTCTAGATATTGCAACCATAGTGATAGATCAAGATCCATTTACTAAGGAGAAGTTGTGTCCTTGTGGAAAATTATGGTGTTACTATTATGCATGTTTGTTATGTAAAGATCTAGGAGTTGGTGGTGAATTACTTAACTTGAAAGTAGTTTAGATATATTGTTTTGAAATTGCTTGAAGTGTATATCTTGGAGTAAGTCGAAAGGTTGTGTATGTTTTATTATCTACATATCTACAAATGAAATCAGGGATTAAGACTTTTGGATTAAAATTGTTCACTTGGTCAAGCCTTTACAAGAGGGGAATATGAAATGGTCTAATGGGAAATAAATCCTTTATTGGAAATATCTAGTTCAAGAAATCACATCATTTCCATCATGTTCTTTAAATTAAGTTCACCATCATAAATTCATTATGTGGTTGGTGAGGAAATGCAATATACCTTATGTAAAGAGGGAGTATGTGAAAGGTATCTTATAAAGAGATTACAATATTTGTTGGGAAATGTAAAAGTCTCTCATTCCATTCACTTTCCTCATGGTATGATGTTGGTTATTTAGCATATTTTCATTCCATTATGAATTTCAAGCTACATTATCATATGTTATTAGCACCTAAAATTCATTACTACCTAAACCAACATTGAGAACCTAAGAATATGAAATTTGTGTGAGTATAGAGGTTGGAAAAATAGAAAATAATTACCTAAATGATGAATTTCAAGCTACATTATCATATGTTATTAGCACCCAAAATTCATTATTACCTAAACCAACATTGAGAACCTAAGAATAGGAAATTTATGTGAGTATAGAGGTTGAGAAAATAGAAAACCATTACGTACATGCCCGTGCTTCTCATTGAGATCTTATGATCCAAAACGTTGATCCATAATATTTTCTAGAAGGAAATTAGTAGTAAGCCTTCTCATATATTTAATTACAAACTAGTAGTGATTTCTTGATGGACTTCATAGGGACTATTAACTTTGCCTGTGTATATCTTGTGTATAACTTGGACAATATTCTATATATAACATTATTCCTCTTGCAAATAGAGTAGCATATAATAGAGTTCAATACAATAGTGAAACAACTCTTGTTTCAAGGATTTGTAGAGTAGTTATGAGGCATACTAGCATTTATGGAGAGATTGGGGGTGCAATATGCACACCAAAAGCATGCATGTTCCATCATCATCCTAGTTCCAATTTTTTAATCTTTTTTTTCTATATTCAAAGTTCTAAATATATTTTTTATATCTTTAGTTTTGGATGCACAATTAGAGGGTACAATTACCTAAATTAGTAGGGGCACTCATGCATGTGGATTCCCAACTTAGTGAAGGGTATGAATCTCTAGGTGGGTGCACCTTAATTCGACTCGCTTATCCATGCAAGCAATATGCACTATGGTCAGATTTCAGACTACAGAATTTTTGTCCATGAATTTATATTCATTGTACCTCTCTTATCACTAGTTTATAAAGGGGAATTAAGGAAAACCACGTTATGGTCCAAGAGTTGAGTTTTGAGCTATAGATTTATCTTTCTATTTCAGATTTAATATAAAATCAATGATGATGTTTTGAGTCTTTATATTAGAATGTTTTTTGTTTTAATTATCAATGGCATGTGTTTGTAGGTTAAAGTAATATATAACATAAATTTTGATAAGTGTTTCAAATTTAGTGATCTATAGTTTTAGGTTAGTTTCTAGAGTGCAAAATCTTCTCAACATGGTCAAATGTTTTATGGTATTAGAGTGCATTTAATGAAACATTTTAGGAATTTGTGTATGTATAATAGGGATGCTACCTATTATAGGGAGATATTGAGAGGTTTTAGTGATGAGATGTTAAATATGTGTTCTTGATAATATCATTGTGTTCTTTTGATAGGTTTCTTTTGGGTGCTGACATATTTTGTTTAGCAGGTTGTTCCATGACCAATGGTATGACTACATTTAGTCTTAGATATGAATACAAATTTTAAATTTCCCTCTAAATTCATCCCATGGAAGTGTTAAGCATAGATGATGTTGGAAGACCATGATATTTGGTATTCTATGGAGATGGTAGAGACTACCAATCATGTGTTGTTAGTAGAACACAAAAATAAGATGGCCAAGACAAAGTGGATCACTATCGCTCACATAATTAGAAATACCATGAGAAAGGAGATATTTTATGCTACCTTCACTCTATATTAGAGTGAGAGGATGAATTTAAATAGTCTATTTTGGAATAAACTTAAAAACACACAAAAGAGAAAGATATACATGGTAGCCATCTACTTGATGAATATTACTGAACTCCATGATCATCTTGTAACAATTTGAGAAAGGGTGAAGAGTGAAAAGATAATTCGCATAGCCTTAAATGGGTTTTCTTATATGAATCCTTTTGTTATAGGGCTCTATGCCCTAGAAAATTTTCCCACCTTTAAAAAGTATAGAGGAGGGGCAAAATATTACAATCATCAACAATATGAAGAAAGGAAACAATAAGGGAGGACCCAAGAAAAATTGAAAAGGGGAGAAAGGGGATTCATATTCCCCTAATTAGGGAAAGAAGGTCCTTAACCATATAAAGTGTTTCAAGTGTAAGATGTTTGGCCACTATGATTCTCAATCTCATGAGAACAAGGGGAAGGGAAAGTAAAAAAACAATAGAAGTATTTTATCCAATCTTGAGACACTCTTAACCATTGTCTCATCCCATTCATCTAACACCATTTTTGGTGTTGGATGGTGTGTGGCAATGGAGATTCCAAACGCATGGACTCTAATGATAGGTCCTTTAGTAAACTTCAAGATTTGTAGGATGGCATGCAAGTAAACTTCGTCATGATGCCACATATCTAGTAGTAGGAGTAGGATCTATCTCATTGCATATTCCATCAAGTGATATAATTGATCTTACTAGTGTTTTATATGTGCCAAGTTTAACTAAGAATCTCCTTTGAATTTTAGTAATGATGGACTAAATTAGGATTTATTGTTTAGTTTTATGATTATCATGTCCTCGTGTGAAAGGGATGCCTAGATCCTAATTGGTTTTTTGCCAATGGTATTTGAGAGGGTGGTGTGTACAAGCTGGAAAGAGATCCTGTGAGAGCCCTAGTGCATGAAAATGATAACTTGTGCGAGCTTTCACACAAGAGGGTAGGTCCCTTGCACTATGAAGTGTTTCCAATATTTAAGGACATAGTTCAAGGATTGTTGAAATTCAAGGTTAAGAAGAAAGTAAAGTGCAAGGGATTTGTACTCAGTAAGCATATGAAGGATTATTTTCCTAGAAGAAAACATAGGTTAAGATATATTATTTCCATCCTCCTTATTAGGTAAAATATAGTATGTTTCATTCATTTATCTCCTATAGGAAGTTCTAGGTTTAATTTAGGAAGACCAATTATGGGGTATTAGGGAAATTTCAAGAGTTTGAGGCTCTTGTAGAAAATCAAATAAGAAAGAAGATTAAGATGATAAGTTATAAAAATGGAGAGGGTTATACCTTTGAGGATTTCAACACTTTTTATAATCAAGTAGGAATTAAGAAGGAGTTAATAACACCCTAAAACCATTAGTATAATGGGGTTACAAAGAGGAATATCATCCATGATAGAGATAATCAAATCCATGATTCATGATCTAGATATACTCATGTGTCTCTAGGAATAAACATGTATTACAACTATCTACAATTTGAACATGTTTCCTAATATTTTTTAAGGAAATGGCACTAGAAGAGGCATTAATATGTGAGAAGCCTTCAGTAGCACATATTCATGTTTACAATTTTCCCAACTATATTCATATTCCTAATGAGAAAATGACTAAGTTGGAACCTTCTAGACATAACAGTATCTTTGTGGGTTACAATGAAACCTATAAATCTTACAAATTCTACATTACATCTTTAGTGGAAGGAAATTGTGAGCATATTTGTTAAGATTTATGAGGATGCATGGACCTCCAAGTCTCAGGAAACTCTAGTATACATTGAAGAGGTAGATGAGCTTATTTCCCCAAAGGTTGTTCCTTGGATTTCAGAAAAAAATATATATATATTTAGATAAATAATCTCTTGGAAGTGCAGGGGATGATTATTTACCATCCAATCCATCTAGAAAACATTATAGTATGCACCTTATCCAAACATTATAGTATGTAAACGATAAAGTTGGAGCTCCGATGACTTTATTTTGGGTAAATTATCCTTACAAGAAAATTTTGAATTTTTTGTCACTAATATCATCCATCATTGACGATATTAGTGCCATAATATTAGTGCACCTTACCTCATACTAGACATTTTATTTCATAGAAAAATCATGTTGGAGGTTTAACCCCCCACTTCCAAAAATGCATGAATTAACTTTGTGGGTAGTCAATTGGTTGCTCCAAATCATTCATTAGACCTATGGTCCAATCAATCGTCTAGTAAACTTGTGGGAATAAATTTCTACCAAAACTTTATCAACTACATGCTATAGGGATTTGACATTTGTATAAGAAGAAATTTGATCATTTTTAAATGTACAGAAGTAAAAATTTCAAGGTCTAAACTTGAATTTATTGTAATACAAGATTCTTCTCAATGGTAAGATGAGTGAGGCAAGTATGTCCTATTTTTCCATTATTAGATATCATCTTAGGAAAAGGTTTACCTAGTATGCTAAATCGGTTGATCACCACTACAATAAAATAATGGTTTTGTAAAAAAAAATAGTAATGACACTATCCTTATATTAAGGATAGACAAACTAAAAGTTGAGGCTTGGAAAAGGGCATTGTAACAGTTTTCTCAGTGCGTGGGGCTAGAGTAAACTTAGCCAAGTTCAAATTTCTTACTCCCTTCACAAATCAATAATGAGGCTTTGAAGAAAATCATGTAGCTTTTCATGCTCAAACAAAATATATATGCATGATCATATTCAAATTTAGTGTATAGAGTATAGAGTTGTAGGGGAAGCAAGCAATTTTGATGTATATGTTCGGTAATTTACATTCTAATAATACTACGTCTAAAATTTAACATGTTCATTTTTTGTGAAGTATTTTTGAGTTTGTAGCAATTTGATTGAGTATTTGTGACATATATATTTATGCATGTTTATATGTTGTAGTTGCACTTGTTTATTTGCATGCTCAATTTTTTATATTTTTGGAATAATGATGACGGTGTCTTTATGAACAAGGGTACATTACACTTGTGGCATGGGATGAAGAATTATATTGCCAAATATATTGTTAGATGTATGGAATGTTAGTAATTCAAGAATGAGCATCAACATCTAACCAAATTTGTGCAAACTTTGTCACTTTCATAATGGAAATGGGAAGTAGTAGCAATGAATTTCATTAATGAATTTTCAAGAATGGTGAGGCTTATTGGAAAATAATATTTTGTTTCCAAAGGGAAAGAGAAAAGGAGGCTTATTAGAAAATAATATTTTGTTTCCAAGTTTCAACCTAATATCTCATCTATTTTTCGTCTTGTGCCCTAAATGAATGCATCTACCTCCATTGACTTAGAAAGACAAACATTGAATGCATGTAGATGATTAATGAGGAAATATTTCACACATGGTTATTGAAGAACGAGACGAGTCCATTCATTATGAGAAAATATAAGAGTATTTTATCCTCCTACCTATTGGAAATCAAGTCATTCATTCCATAATTTTCACCATTTACACATTAAAACTTTCAAACTCACATGATGAGTTCTCCATCTTCTACTAAGGAACTAGAAATCTGAAGATGACCAAATCAACACTGTGAAAGGATAATTTGCAGACCTTGGGGAAGAGATAGAGAGGTTGTAGATGATAATATAGGTTGTTCAAGTTACGTATCCTTCACCTACATCTAGTTATTGTTGTGCATTGGTTGTTTGAGAGACCAATTTTATTCTTCCATGTTATTCCTAGAAAACATTCAATAGATTGGACTTTTTCTTCCTTCTCTGAAGAGCACTGGAAGAGAAGAATATCCCTATCAACAAACTATTAATAAGAGAAGGGGAATATTTTCCTTATGTTGTGTAGGAAAATGGAAGAGTTTGGTATGTATGTTTGATGGTTGGATGAGATGCACAGAGTGATTTGTAATGAGTGGACTAGTTGAATGATGAGAGAAATGGGTTGGGTTGAGTGAGTTATGAGCATGTAGATTAGATTCCTTCACTCTTTTTGCTTCAAATCCCTACTTAGGGGTGGAATATACAGTAGATTCACATGGTAGGGTGGAAAATTGCTCGTACACAACCAATTTTTTGGACTATATTATGTTAAAACATAAGTGTTCTATTTGTTTCTATGAATATGCAATTTGATAGTATTCAATATTTCTCTCCTCTGTTTCATCTTCCCTATCTTTGTCCCATCCATTCAAGGGCTATAATAAATAAGAACCAGTAAGGAAGGCTGAAACAAGAATTAGAATTTGATTTCAATTTTTCGCTCTACCTTACTTTCATTTTTATGGTGGGGGGAGGGGTTTGGTAAGGGGCGCATGTATCGATATTAAGTTGTAGATATAGAAAGATTATTTCTTGTGTTGTATTATATCTAGTTATTTTAATGAACGTGATACTTCATTGACATACGTTTAAACCATTCCAAGCCTATATGGAAGGCCATCCCTACTTTGATATAGTGAAATGGTCTATTGAGGAACAAACTTTTAATGGCCTAGGAATGGCTACTTGTCCCATGGTTGGAAGTGCATGGGATGGGGACACCACAAATAATAGCATGTTGAATATGCACGTGTGTTTCAATGTATGTGGAATGGCCTCCTTAGTATGTACATGTGTATGTAGAATTTACTTACTCAAGTCGTCCAATGACTTTACAAAAGTGATCCTCAATCCTATACTAAATCCTTCATATGTACAAGAATTCAACCAATTACTCTTCTCACTCCATACATAGTCTATGCAAAGAATATGAACCAAGAGATAATAATTAAACCCCAACACAACTAGAATAACAACATATCCCTTGACTACTTTAGCTAATACTTATTCTAAGTCGTGAATAAAAAAAATGAACATAAATAATAAAAAATAACATTAAAAAAAACCTCTAAAATCTTAGAATAAAACATATATGAAAAGAGTATGAGACGTGAACATTTATATGCTTGTATTAAGGTTTCCAACATTCCCTTAACATTCTACTTACTTTGACAACCTCTTCTTAATTATAAGATGTAAGTTAGGTATGAGCTATTTGTTACCTCTTTATTCCCTTTTATTTTAATGGTATCCATATTTTGTATTGATCAAATGAGGAATTACCCCAGAAATAATGTCATTAGACACAGACTCAATCCTAAGTCCAACTAAGAAGAAAAAACAACACATGCTAATTAATCTAGGAGTCAAGCATGAAAACAAACCTTCTCACAAAGAAGCGCTAGTTGGTGATGGAATTCAACATCACAGGATCGATGCGTGAAGGGGATGTGTTTCAGTGAGTGGGAAAGTTATGTTGAAAACCTACTTAACAAACTAATTCCCTGATGCAATTTACCTCACCAAGCAGTGGGAAACCCTCCAAGGAGTCTGAGTGAGTCTAGCCAATGTCGATCCCAAGTACAACACTGCCTTCCCTGTGTTGTCACCTTCGATAGGAAGTCTAAAATATTATGGCCTCTATGGTACCACCTACTATACCAAAGCAGAGGGGGGATAGTCAACAATCAGCACCAAGACCAACAAAGAAGGGTTGATTACTCTGTTGGACCCAATGCGACCTCGTGCTTGACCCTTATGTTAGACGGGATTCCCAAAGTCAGTGATATAGCAACTAGATTTCACTCCCTAACTCAAATCTTTATGTTTGTTTAGAAGCTTTGGAAAGTTATTCTCACAATATTATTCCAAAGCTCTACACCTAAGCTAAGATGGGTTTGAAGAGCCCTAGAAAAGTTGCTAAATAAATTTTAATTATCACTTGATTTTAAGTTGTTGTTACTCAAAGGAGTGGTCATGAAATTGATGGTATTTTGACTCGAATCTTTAAAATATGCAAGAGGAAAATGAAATGCAAGAATTTCAACTTCGATGAAAACTAGTTATGGGAAGGAGCAAGAGGTTTCAAGAAAAGAAATAATTTCTTGATTTATTACTATGTGGATCAATTGACAAAGTCTATGTGTGCACCGCTAATGAAAAAATGTATGAGCTAATTATCCAGATAAATGGATGAAGTCTTGAAAGATATTTTAACCAATTTTATTTTGATACAAACAAATAAAAAATACTACAAACTGACTATTACAAACTGCATGCATATTGAGGATATTGAT
The DNA here is from genome assembly GCA_032191745.1 of Picea mariana. NCBI lineage: Eukaryota > Viridiplantae > Streptophyta > Pinopsida > Pinales > Pinaceae > Picea > Picea mariana. The sequence goes on along the minus strand of JASDQU010515485.1, from coordinate 2,843 downwards.
TTCTAGAATATTTTAGAAACATGTTTCAACATTATGAATGGTTTTCTAATAACTTTTTTTTGCAGTGCATGTTATTTGTTTGTGTTCACTTTACTTTTTTCTATTGAAAGAACTTCTACAATCCATTCTGAATATTTGGACATTTCAATAACTGTGTAATTCAAGGAACTCTGAAGAAATAAATCAATAACTAGTAAAGAAATAGTAAACCTTTTTTCCAATTCATCAGTATCTGTATCTATTGATCTACTGGTTTATTTTTTCATATTTTTTCTATATAAATCTATGTTTTATTGAAAAATCTTTAAGTTTCCAAATCTAGAAATTTATCCTTAAAATTTTATATCAGTAGTCTATGATATTCAATCAATTGTATAGTATTCTTGAAATGTTGGGGCTTTATTTCCATATAAATGGTTTTGAAATTTTCATTTATTGCTTATGGTTGTAGGCATCAATCTCTGAAGAAAACTAGGCTCATTATTTACTAATACAAGCTAATTGTTAATTGTTTACATAAGCAAGGTTTCTAACCCCAAGATGCAAGATATGATGTCCTTTAAGGTGGTAGGTCTAGGAAATTTTGTTTGCATCTCACAAAGGGTATTATATGATGTAGACAAGGAATGAAACTCATGGATTAGGTTCCTTGGGTGATTGTAGGATTCCCTTCAAGAGTCATATGACATTGGATTAGGTGCCTTGGGTGATTGTTTTAAGAATCATGGAGGTTGATGAGGGGACACAATACCCCTTTTATATCATGCAATGTTGATGAAGGGTATCCTTGAACTTCAACCTTCTTGAACCATATGTTAGTGGAGACTTATGCATGCATGAAATCATAAAAATCATATCTAAAATAGGATACAACACCCACTCAATCATCCAAATCATTTCATAATCAATAAATTACACAAAACCCAACATAATTATACTAATCATGGTCAATAGAGGTCTCACGTAGTACAAAGATGATCAAAATATCTTAAAAATGGGCATCATGATACTAAAATTGGGAGGCTCATCATCACCTCCCAACTTAATATTTTTCACACCCTTGTGAAAACAAAAATGATCATGTAGCTACAGCTACTTCCTCTCTTACTAATTAACTACTGCTAATCTCTACAATCCTACTTCCAATCATATGCCACAAATTGGCTAGTGTCATCCTTTCCATGGTACCTAGGATCATTCTAGGTAAATGAGGATCAACCCTCTTGAGGTCATGTGGGAGAAACGAGAAAAGAATAGTACACAATTGTATAAACAATGAATCCTTGGAAGTGGTAATGAGTGATCATGTAGGAGGGGTGGCCCTAGAGGTACACATACCTTAGGAGGTATCATTAGAGAAGTGGAGGCCTTTGGAGGAGGAGCATTAGACCTTTCTTGAGTAGCATCCAACCTTTGAGTCTTTCTTGTTGCATATACACACCTTAGAGGTTGACATGTGTCACATGGAGTTTGAGTGTTCCACATGTATGCCTATCTTCTTCTAGTTAGGTTTTTCATGTATTACACTAGGTCCACTTTGTCAAATTCATTTTGGACTAATATGGAAGGTTTGTGAGTAATGTTTTTACCATGATGTGGGAAATAATGGAAACAAAATTTAAGATACGGATCTCATTTCATACACGTAATGGATTTGGGTTAACGCAAGATATAATACAAGTTCTATTGTTGAGACTTGTTTGGAGTATCTTATATAGAAAAATTGACTTATCATTTAAAACCACAAAAGCTAGCAACAAGCACAAAGAAGAAGAAAAGTGAAGGTTGTGATGTTTATGAAAAATATTCATCAAGTTCATAAGAGGGTGCAATAATATTTGCAAAAATCACAAACAATGTATAAGAAGAGACAACAAAAACATAGTTCATGAATGAGTGTAAGAAGCTTTGTGAAAATTACAAACAAGGTATAAGGAGAAACAAGAAAAGCATAGTACACAATTGTATAAACAATGAATCCTTGGAAGTGATATATTCTTGAAAATGAAAAAATAACCCAAATGGATCACAAAATTATACAATTTTGCAAACCTAAAGAAAGTTGCAAAAGATAAAACACTTCAAGTAGATCTTGTTTCTTGATAACTAAATCTAGTGACCAAGTACAAGAAGGATACACAAAATTGCATTGTCACACTACCTCTCATGACTTCTAGAATCCATATCATTGATGTTCATGAAGTTTTTTCTTTGACATTAGGATTATGAGAAACTCTATATGATGGATTTTGAATTTGTCCAAATTAAAGAAACTACCCCAACCATATAACCATGAACAGAAGATGACTATTCATAGTGTCTTGGAGCTTATTACTTATATATGGAGTATCAAAAGTATAGGATTTGTGCATGCATGACTAGACTATTTCCTTAATCCTAGAAGGATTTTACCATTACCCTTCATGTAGAAAGGTAGGGTAATGACCTACAAGCAAATTCTTATTTGACAATATAACTTGAGAATAAGCAGGGTAATATTTTTTAATAGACAATATAACTTGAGAATCATGTGATTTCCTAAAATGTAATGCACGAGATTATTTAAAGCAATAATGAGTGAAAAAACATGTTTTTAAACTATGGATATTTTTTCCTCATTAGCACTCAAACATTGGCTCATGAAGGAAATTGGTCTTTAGAAAATTTCACATATTATTACATTGAGATAGTTGAAAAAACTTCATCTATTTCATTAGTATAGAATTGAAATTCCTTTAGAAAATTAAGCTTAGCCAAAATGGGGACAATAGTGATAGCATCCTTTATGGACTAAAAATCATTTTGAGAATCTTTATCCTAGCATAAATTAGTGTCTGGCATTA
>JASDQU010515306.1:31781-60596 GCA_032191745.1 Picea mariana | reverse complement strand
ATAGTCCCAATCCCTTCCTAGATTGCAAACACCTGAGTATTGCAGTCCCCCATAAAGTTATCTCAGGTGAGACTGCATTGTGCACTTTGTGCACAACATTTCCTTCTGGTTTACCATGAGGGCCAATAGTTTGAGGGTTTTGCTGGAAACCTATTGAGATCAGAACACAGGTCATGCCAACTATCCAACACCCATATCAAATTGAAAAGGTTTTTGGTTTCAATTCTTACTTGTTGAAGGATATGAATGGAATGGTTCAAACATTGCATGTGAATGGGTAATACCTCAAATACTTATTTGTTTAATCTATGGTTCTCACTTTTGTACAATATCCTTTACCTTTTTCCCTTTCCCACTTTGTATTTATCCATTTTATATTGCATTTCCTTTTTCCTTTACTTTTCCTTCTTAAGATTGCTTCATTTTTCTTTATTTTTTACTCCATTTCCCAATGGACAAGGCTCATTGTATTCTCATCAAATCACAGGGGGTTACTATTCCACAGTTGGAGACAAATGTTGATCCTCATTCGATGATCAATATTCAAGAAACTTGGTCATACTTTCTCATCCTACACATCTTAGACTTGGTCATTGTTTTTGCAAAATGCGGGTTGCAATAAGACCTCCTATTATCATATCATTTCTGCAAAGCCGCAAGTCCACAAGTTCCCATAGTTAGTCACCTTTTACATTCCATCACCCCCGCAAGCCAATGCTTATTGATTTTTTCATTTATGGGATTCCTATTGTGGAAGTGAAAATTTTCCCTAATCTTGCAATCACGCAACCCCCAAACCCGCAACCTGTAAAATGAACCCACCAATTTTGCATCATGCAAAAAAGATCATCCTTCTCAAAATTACTTTATTTCACTAATTTTAATGTGATATTTCCCCCCTCATCTTCCCCTTTCATTCCTGCATCCCACAAACCCACAATTCCACCATCTCCAAAAAGACCCTCACATCACTCATTTTAAACTTTCCATACTTAACCATTTTTATTGTTCTGACACATGATCACCTTTCCTAAGAAAAAATACTATATTATTGCCACATCAATTGTTTGTTGAACAACATTCATTGATAAAAAATTTAATCGTTTGGTCACACTTTCTCTTTTATATATCCCACACTGATTGATTTTTACAAAATACAGGTTGCAAAAACATCGCCTATAGTCATCACTAGTGCACAGATTCACAACTTGTAAGTCTCCATCATCAACACTTGGTCGTTTTTCCATTTTTTGTTACCCTTTCTTGACATTTCTTACCTTAGCCAATTCTTTGTTTCCAGGAGTCTCGTTACATAAGTAAGAACTGTCAAAGAAGGTCCGCAAACCTGCAACCTTCACTTCTACCCTCTCCAAAATGACCCTTGCACTTTTTCATCATGAAAAGTGGATCATTTTTATACTTAGCCAATTTTTTTATTGTGGATGCAAGAGTCACCCCCCATCTCCTACATCCCACAACCCACAAACTTGCATTCACCAGAACGCCCCTCGCATTACTCACTTTACACTTCCATACTTAAGCCATTTTTCATTCACCCTGATACATAATCACACTCCCCAAGAACATTTTTGATCCTATCGCCACATTTATGAATTAATATTTTTATTAAATGATGTGATTCATGTAAAATCCCTTCCTTAAATCCAAATCAAATCATGCAATTAACAATTTCGAACTAAGTGATACAACATCTGATATCAAGGAAATATGTGGTGAATTTTGTAAGGTATTAAATCCTCTCTGTAAAAAGTATTACTTCGACAAAACCACCACCTATTCACTGAAAATAAATATTTTCCAAGTATGTCGAATAAGAAAAAATAACTATATTGTTGAGATACTATTAATACTCTCGGACGAGAGGCCATGAATTCTAGTGGTCCAAATATTTCAAGTGGTATTAGGTGATTTCACCTCAAGAAATAAATTCAAACAAAGACTGGACTTATGGGATTGCATTAGATGAGTGTAAGCCATAAGTGTTTGAATTTAAAGAATTAGTTCTCTAGTTCACAAACAAGTTTAACAATGAGAAAATAATAATTCATCTATAGGGAAAGACATCAGTCTCTCTGGAACCTACAATTTTTAGGAGGATCAAGTGTTTAAGAGAAATGCTTGATGAATGTGACACTATAAATTCAAAAAGATGTGATTTATTCCTTAATTTTGTTGACTTAACCAAATAATTGGAGGGCCCATGATTGATAATGTAGTCAATACTACTTTCAATTGATCAACTACAAAAATAGTTGGATGCCTTTAAAATTTCGTGGGCAATTGAATTCAACGATTTAACTGAATATTCAGAGTAAGAAGTTGAGAAGTGGTTGGTTAGGTCTGTAAACAAAAATGAACACAATGAAGATACACTTAACCAACTAAGTTTTGATTTTATAGATATGGAAAATGAATTGTTCGACACCAAGACCAAGCATGAAACAATGGTTTTTATCATGAGGGAGTACATTGAACTATGGTTAAAGAATGCCTTAGTTAAAATAACTGAATTAGATCAACAAGAAGTAACTCATACCATTAGAGCACCTCTATCCAAGCAACATACAAAAGAGACTTCAAGAAGAAAATGAAGAGTCCATTTTTTCCATCATAGTAAGTCAAGTAGTCATCTCGTTAAACCTTTACTTCCTTTTCTTCTCAGTTAGCAGTCATCCAACCTTTTTTGTTTCATGATTTGTGAAAACCAAAGGTTGATTCCTAACTATGTCTTCTTTGTTTCTTCCAGGTATTTCTATTTATTATTGGTCCACAGGATCCCCATCCGAGTCTATTTAGGATGAATGCATTCACTTTTACAAATATTATATACCTTCTAAAAAAACATTTGTATATTTTTTTGACATTCCCCAGATAACTATTCAGGGCACATGTCTAGTGATTTCTCTGACTTTTATTTTTAAGCATGATATTTCAAGAATGTTTATATTAAGATATATTTGATTTTTAATTGCAAAATCATGTTAAGTTCTTTGCAAATGTGGTCCTTATTTCTTATTTTGTCTAATGATATGTTCTACTTTGATATTTCTTTGATGGAAATGGAGTCATTTAAGATTTCTCATTTTAATGATTTACAATCTTGTACAATATTGTGAATATTCATTTATGAATATGCCTAGTCCTTTCTCAGGAATTATTTGCATGTGAATATTAATTTCCTTAAAAGTATGGTATTTTAGAGCATGCCATGTAACCTTGTAATTTATTTAAAAGAGGAGTACCACCTCTCTAAAAATGTAGGAGGATTTATCCTCGTGATATTATCTTTAAGACCTTCAATGGTCCTTTGGATAAACATTTTTGGTGACCATATTGAAAACTCAACAAAAGGCTAGTTTCACAAACCAAAAGAATTGAATGACTCAAGAAAATCCCAATCAAACTTGAAATTGAATACCAAAGAAGCATATTGCACAAATTATACAATTTTTCTCTTTCGACTCCTAGAAATCAAGAGGAACTCGAACGTACTTGGAAAGTCATGGTACAGGAAAAACAAAAATCTAAATTTCAAAGATGAAGGAGACATCAATAAAGTTATGAACTTTGAACCATACAAAGGACCATTAACAAGAACATAAAAGAATATTCTTGAGACTTATCAAGAAAATAAAGGTTCCACATCTCAACCTTTGATCATAGCAATGGGAGACCGACAAAAGGAAATAAATGAGATTCCCAACAATAATACAAGAGAAAATGAAGGTAAAATAAAACAAAGAAGAATACCAACATACAGTCCCCTTAACTTACAAGGTGAGCAACATCAATTTCCTACTCTACCTCAAGGCATTCTTTCAATATTTACAGGCGATGGGATCATGGACCCAAAAACACATATGGATCAATTCCTCACCATCTTTGACATCCACTTGATTGAACATGATGACATTATGGTGAGATTTTTTCTTCAAACTTTAATAGTTCCAACATATGACTGGCACCTCTCACTTCCAAAAAATTCCAATGGTTCCTTTGATTATATGGAAGACATGTTTATGACCAGTTACTCTCAGCATATTGCATATCATACTTTTCTCACTTTGTTCAAATACAACTTGAAAAGAACGAAAGGATTAGATATTTCAACTTTTGTTTTTTCAAGACTTTATATCGAATTCCAGAAGACCAACACTCAAATGAACCAATCATATTTGGGTTCTATAAGAATGCAATGCCATCAAATGTTAACTATGCAATAAAGGCTACACAAATTGTAACATTGGATGAGGCAATGAGGAAAGCAACTGAGATGGAAGGAAATATGTTGAGATGGAAGGAAAGTATTTTTGATTCAAAAATTATTACTGGAAGAGTTCAAATATAGATGAAAAGCTTATTTATATCATCTTAGGATCCATCTTCATCCAAAGAAATTGGAGAACAGGGAATTGGAAGAGGAATTTTTCAAGGACAACCCTCAAATGTGAGAAATATTCCTTCTCATAAAGATGCTCAAAGAACCCATTAGAATGCAGAGATAACATAGTTGAATCAAACAATACGACATTAAAAATGAAATAACTTGTTTGAAGAGGCATGATAATGTTGGTCCACAACATCAATATGAAATTCCTTTGTAACCAAAATTCAGAAACAGAGTTGATAGAAGTAAGAGAAATCAAGAGTACGGACCCAAAGAACCTCGAGCTCCAAATCCAAATGTTGTCATGTTAAAAGAGATTGAAGAAGATGATTTAATTGAAAACAATGAGGATTTTGATAAAGAATCAATGAGTAACCAAAACCAAATATTATAATTATTGCAAATGGAATAAAGTTCATCATCTTTTAAAATATCTGATGAATAAGAAGAATATGATTATACAGAGATTTTTTTTTTGTTCAAACTAGGAATCAATCAAACAAGTTCAATTATAGAGATCAACCAACTAAAGAAAAGGAAAAAGGTAATGTTCCAAAACCAACTAAACAATAGCCAATTGTAAATCAATCCAAACAACCACCACAAATGAATCAAAATGTGGTTTATGAATTGACCAAGCTTCAGATCACTCTGCCATTTATAGAGGTAGTCAAGATACCTTAGTAAAGAGAAAATATTCTAAAAATATTGGATGATATGAGTTCATTTGGTTAAAGGATAGAATCAATTGTTATGAACACAAAACAACAACAAAATTCTATACTAGCAAGACCAAGAGGAAAGGTTTCACCATTCTACATATCATTGGAAAATCATTTACACTGCACAATTGCTTGGTTGATAGTTGAGCCACGAAGAATATTATTTCATTATTTGTAATGGAGGCTCTTGGAATGGATTGCACAAATTATTATGAGACGGGTGAAATCATTTATGCCATTGATTCCAAAAAATTACCTACTTATGGTGAAATCAAAGAATTTTGTGGTTGGATAAGTGTAGCACCACATATTACAACAACGTTCACCATAATAGTGGATGATCTTCCCATGGCATATGGCATTGTCATTGGTCGATATTGGTGCTCAATGGTTGGAGGATACATTACCAATGATGGGAGTTGTTGGTCCTAAAGTATTCACCTGATTGCTAAAGGGAAGAGCTAGGCCACCTCAAGTTTTGGAATGGTTGGTTTTATTGGTTTTGTTTGTTTTGTTGGTCAGTTGGAGGGTTGGTTTACCAAGACAAGAATATGGTTGGGTTGGAAAAATGACATGGATTAGGGTACTCCTTGGATGGTGGCACACAAATAATAGAAAAGTGAAATAATAGAGGTAAAAACAAAGGGAAACAACAAACCACTCAATGAATAATCTGCTGCAAGAAGTTTAATACTTAAAATATTATTTCAAGACATTAAACATATATCAAAAACATAGTTACTCCCATAGGTTTCAATAGAAACAAATCTTCACCAAAGAATTAGTTGTTTTACAGGTTGCATATCATTAAAGACAAGTTATACAGTAGCTGAAGGAAATGAAATGTACTTTGCATAAATCCAAAACTGCATTCAAGATAAGAGAAAAACACATATAGATTTGGAAAAAAATACATTGTCATCAAGAGTATATTCACCATGTGGAGAGATTTAATCCATGCATAGAAAAGGTTCAACCAGTCTGATGTATTGATATTCTTCCCCAAAAATTGAACCCTCAAAACATACAAAGACTCCATATTTATCAAAGTTGCATAGGCTCTCGTCTATCTAGGACTAAGGCTTAACTCTACACTACCAGTTGTAAAACAACTTATTAACTTAACTAAATATTGTTGGAGTATATTTAGGTATACTTTAAGCTTGAATTAATAAAAACAAGTGGTTCATATCACACACAAATGACCACTTATAATGCCTTAATCTAAAAAGAGTCTTGAACTTAAGTAATTAAAACTGCTATTGGCAATGAAACTAGACTAATGCATATGCTGGAGTGAAATGAGATTTGACAAAAAATGACTAGGAGTGACAAAACTGAGTTATGTATCGAGCACTGACATCCATGTGCATTGTTGGAGGCCATTGGGAGATAACTAGATTTGTTGGTGATGTTCTTCCTCAAGTTATGTCTTGGGGGAAGAAGCAAGTCTTCTGGCACTTTTTATGGAGTCTTGGATACTTTTTCTACAGTTTAAAGTACAGCATCCCTAAATCCGAGTTGTGGTTTTGCAGGGTCTGGATCTGAAGATTTAGTTTTGTACCTATTAACTATCATCAAGCTTCTTTGTCTTGACCGTAGCCGAACTTTCTTCTTGCTTTGTTCTGTGATAGACTGGTTGTGGTCTTCTAGTGTTCTACTTCTCCTCATGACTTTTCCTTTGATGATTTAGCTTGACACCAATTTTTCTTGTCACGTGCATCTCTTGGATTGGACCCTAGACGTGATATTAGCACGTGATTGTGGAGTTCGTCGAGGGTGTTTTGGACCCACACTGCTCCGACTACCTCAATTAACCACCAATTGCCACATACTTCACAAGATATACCATGGTTTTAATTGTGGAACCGCTCTAGGAGATTAACGCTCAAGCACATTTTATTTTCGTAATGCATGTGAGTCGTTGATCAGTTTTGTAATCTACGATCTGGGTGAACCTACTAATTTAGCGCCCTTGCTAAATTTTTATTCATCTAACAATTTTAAAAATCTTCTAACCATATTTAGAGATGGTGCCAATTTTTCCTATCCTCGAAAAGAATATCAAACAAGTGACACTAACACACCCTAGTGCCTGAAATGAATTCTAGGTAGCTTCGACAGATGAATTCCATGTGTCTCTGGTAGATGAATGTCGCACATCTTCGACTCTTTGGCGTTCAGGAAATTTTGAATGCAGAGCATGAATATCTCTCGAAGGAAAGTATCCTGGAGTGACATGGCAGTTGTCATCACAATCAATGACGTGTCATAAAAAGAGAGTGACATGCGTCACCTGAAAATAGTGTGGATGACACAACCAAAGGGCCTGAATTGAGTGCCACATGTCATCTGGAATCAACCGACAGGTGACATATTACACATCATATGAAGAATACCTTATTATAAAGGGGCTTATGTGCTTCGACATTTCGACACTTCAGAGATTTGTGCTTGTTCTGGATTGAAATCTCTCGGAGTGACAATATCCTATAGTGACATGGAAGTTCAAGGTTTTGGCACTTGGGGGCTCTGACACTTCAGCGTTTCATAGAACTTTGTTTTCTCTAAATTGAAATATCTTGTAGAGACAATCTCATGGAGTCATTAACCGCTCTTATTGCTATTTAATCTGAGATTAATATATCTTATCATTAATCATTTCGGGACTTCGGGACTCTGACTCTTGGAGGTTTAGGATATTTTGAATGTCGAGTATACATATCTCTCAGAGTAAAAATGTTGTGGAGTGATGTGTTCGCATGATGTCATAGTCAATGATGTGTCAATAAAAGAAGAGTGACACGTCACCTAGAAAAGAGAAGATGATGTAGCCAAAGTACCAGAAATGAGTTCCACGTGTCATCTGGAATCAACTGACAGGTGGCATATGACGTGAGATAAAAAATACTAGGGCACTTTGGAGCTCCTGGGCTCTGGGGATTCTATATCAAAACCTCCTGGATGAACGAACTTGCGAAGTGACATGGCAGTTCAGACCCACTTCGAAAATTCGGGGCTCCAACACTTCAGGGCTTCGTGCTTGTTCTTGAGATAAATCTCCTGGAGTGATAATATCCGGGAGTGAAACTTCATATGCTTGTTTTTAATAATCACATGATTTTGAAACCCCAAATGCACGAGAGTCATCGATCTTAATTGATTGTTTGATCTCCACCATCGAAAATTTAACCTGTCTGTTTGCTCACAATCTAAGTCCAAAATTGATTGTTGCATCTTTCTTTTTGAATGTTTCTTGCACATACAAAGGACTTGGTCGACCTACTGCATGCCCAATTAGTGATAAACATGATGACAAGTATTTTCAAACTCAAACCAGAACATGTAATCACCTTTCAAGAAAGCAAAAGATGGTGCAAAATAAGTAAAGATGGGTAGGGGCCATTGAAGCTGAGTGATTAAATCATGGAGAATAATCTTATAAAACCCAAAACAAAAATCAAACTTGATGGATGTATAGGATAAAGGAGGGAAAGGGCAGGGGTGCAGACCTAGGTTACAATATTGGCTCAAATTGGGCATAACACTTCCTTGTGAGGTGCTAAGAATAGTAGATCAGGTGCCTTACCTCTCAAAATATCGCTCCCACTTGTTGTAACTTACCTTTGTTTCTTCAGGATATTAGCCATGTATATCTTTCACTATCTCTTAGCCATGCATCTCTGAAACTCAAAACTATAGATACACCCCAGTGCCTTTGTTGGGCTATGGAGTCTTTTATTGAAACAAGCTACTGAAAATCAACACACTAAAAAAAAGTCTGCGAACTAAAAATTAAATGCTTGAACTACAAGCTTATTCTCCTACTCCTAATTTGTTGAAACTTTCTACTCAAGTATAAGCAAATTTACATAGTAACCATTCAAGAAATTGATCTACTAACTGGATTTCTTGAACCTGTTTTGTGAAATTAAAATATTTAAAATGGAATGACATCTTGCTCTGAATATGAACCCTACACTTAGAGTGAAACCATGATAGAGGATAAAAACTTGTAAAATCCTCCAAGTATGAATCCATAGGATGATAAAAATCATGACTAGTTACCTTTATATTGATAGTAAACTCATTTTCTTTTTTCTCCAGATGAACAGATCGCCCCTGTGAAAAACCCTCTTTGGTAGAAACGTTGACATGCTCATTTTTTAGACCCAAAAATGTAATGGGAAAATGTTGTAATCTGTTTCCACTATCGATTTATCCCTTTAAGTTTAGAGTGGAAATTTCATCACTACTAGAAGCATTTGAGGAAATGGAAAATGTAGCTAGATTATTGCTGCCAACATCTACAGTTCTGTTGTCACAAACATCCCGGTCTTCATAAAAGCTTTGAGAAAAAAATTTACCTTGTAGTTGTTTATTACTTTCATGTAGATAAATGTCTTTAGTATATTTCAAAGCAAAGGCATCATAAAAATTGGAGGGTAGTCGATTACTTCCAATTATTCCAAGAGTAGGGAAAACTGGTGTAGTGAGGTCATCATTTGATGAGAAAGAAAACATATTCAACTTCTCATGAATATCCTTCTCATTTTCTTGACCAAAAATTAAGCACATGTAATCCTGAAGGTTATCATAAGTCAATAATGTGAGCTGATCCCCAATATTTACAATCAGATGTTGAGGGGAAGCAACTTGTTGTTTGGAAAATTGATCATCGCTTTATACAAAAAATTCATGAAATTCATCATTAACAAGATCATTCCTCTATGAATAACTAAGAAAAGGTTCACCTGTACATGTAAATTCATCTTTGTGATAATCATCAATATACCTAGCTTCAAGAATAGAAAAAACTGATTTATTAGCTTCAATATCTGAAGAACAATAAAAATATGAAAGTGATGCATTAGTATACTAACAATAAAAACCTGGATAAGATTTCCACTATCCATATCCTTGCTTTGGTTCCTTTGTATCCAAATATGATTTTTGATTCTCATAAACTTGTTCCTATTTCAAATCTTTGTCCAAAACTCGATTTAAGAGCCTTCCACAAGCTCAGATGTTGTCCTCCATCTCCTCTGCATCAGTGAACATCTATTGCAATGGAAATGACCTTCTCTCTTTGAGAAGAAGAACCAGATCATGGTGTTGTGAAATTGTATACTACACCATGGAACAACTTTAGTAGGATGAATTTCCATGGGAATATTAAGATAAAAGTTATGAAAACTTCTATTGAATACAATAACAACTTCATCTTACTCCCTTATCAAGGTGTAGAACTATGATAGGTATTGTTCAAAGGATTTGTTCTCACCCCAATGCCTCAAAAACACATTACACAAATCAGTCCATGAACTAATAGAACCATCTTCCAAATATTTTAACCAAAATGATGCATCTCCAAATAAAGATTTGCAGAATATCCTCATAACTACATCCTCATGCATAGTTTGAAAATTATCAATGAAAATTTCAAAAGATTCCAAGTGCTTCTTAGCTGCAACATGGTATTATCCATTGAACATAGGAATGTAATCAATAAAATTGGGAGGATATGTGTTTAGGGGTTTGTAATACTTCTTGATTCTAGACTGAATTTCGGTAAGTTTATTACAATATGGAACAATGATTTCAATAAGTGGTGAATTAGATTTATTATTCATAGGGTTACATGACTAGTCATGATCTCGAGAAGTATGGATATGACTAACATTATGGTTAGTGCATTCAAATGAAGGAATGAGATTAAGATCAATAATGCAATAGGGTAGATCTTCTCTTCTCAAGGATGGATTTACCACTGTAGGATTATAATAATCTGAGTAGACAAAGCATAAGATAATTCTTTTCACATGTAAAGGAAAAGACAGAAATGAACCGATGAAGAAAAATATGAGCTCTTTGAAAAACATGATGGCTTCGTACCTGGTCTTTCCCTTCCACCCTTTCATTTTCTATCGGTCGAGTTGATCCTCTAGTGGAGTCTTTTGATTATGGAGTCGCCAGGTGAAAGATTGTAGTCACTATGTGTGTCTGGATTTTTTTTCACCATAAAAAACCATATATGATCATTTTTGTTCTCCCAAGGAAATATTTCTTTGTTACTCCGTTCCCCGATAGAGGCACCAGAATATGTTTGTCCTAAAGTATGCACCTGACTGCTAAAGGGAAAATCTAGGCCACCTCAAGTTTTGGAATGGTTGGTTTTTTTGGTTTTGTTGGTCAATTGGAGGGTTGGTTTACCAAGACAAGAACATGTTTGGGTTGGAAAAATGACATGGATGAGGGTCCCCCTTGGCTAGTGGCACATAAATGACAGACAAGAAAAATAATAGAGGTAAAAACAAAGGGAAACAACAAACGACTCAATGAATAATCTGTTGCAAGAAGTTTAATACCTAAAATATTATTTCAAGACATTAAACATATATCAAAAACAAAATTACTCCCACAGGTTGCAATAGAAACAAATCTTCACCAAAGCATTAGTTGTTTTACAGGTTTCATATTAGTAAAGACAAGTTATACAGTAGCTAAACGAAATGAAATGTACTTTGCAGAAATAAAAAATTGCATTCAAGATAATAGAAAAACACATATGGATTTGGACAAAAATACACTTCATCAAGAGTATATTCACTAGGTAAAGAGCCTTAATCCATCCATAGAACAGTTCAACCAGTCTGATGTATTGAAATTCTTCCCCAAAAACTGAACCCTCAAAACATACAAAAACTACATATTTATGAAAGTTGCAGAGGCTCTCCTCCATCTGGGACTGAGTCTTAACTCTACACTACCAGTTGTAAAACAAATTATTAACTTAACTAAATACTATTGGATTATATTTAGGTATACTTCGAGCTTGAATTAATAAAAATAAGTGGTTCATATCACACACAAATGACCACTTATGATGCCTTAATCTAAAAAGAGTCTTGAACTTAAGTAACTAAAACTGCTACTAGCAATGAAACTAGACTGATCATATGCTGGAGTGAACTGAGATTTGACAGAAAATGAATAGGAGTGATAAAAACGAGTTTTGTATCGAGCACTAGCATCCATGTGCACTGTTGGAGGTCATTGGGATATAACTGAATGTGTTGGCGACGTTCTTCCTCAACTTATCTCCTTGGGGAAGAAGCAAGTCTTCTGGTACTTTTTATGGAGTATTGGATATTTTTTCTACAATTTAGAGTACAACTTCCCTAATTCAGAGTTGTGGTGTTGTAGGGTCTGGATATGAATCTTTAGTTTTGTACCTGTTGACTATCATCGATCTTCTCTGTCTTGACCATAACCGGCCTTTCTTCCAGTTTTTCTCTGTGATGGACTGGTTGTGGTATGCTAGTGTTCTTCTTCTCCTCATAAGTTTTCCTTTGATGATTTGGCTTGATGTAAAGTTTTGTTGTCATGTGCAGCTCTCAAATTGGACCCCGGACGTGATATTAGCATGTGATTGCGGAGGTTGTTGAGGGTGGTTTGGAACCACACTTCTCCAACTTCAGCAATCAACTACCAATTTCCACATACTTCACAACATATACCATGGTTTCAACTGTGGAACCTCTCTAGGAGATTAACGTTCGGGTGATTTTTATTTTCTCAATGAATGTGATTCATCGATCAGTTTCTCAATCTGCAATCTAGGTGATCCTATTACTTTATCACCCCTGCTAAATTTTTATCCATCTGCCAATTTTAAAATTCTTCTAACCATATTTAAATATGGCGCCAATTTTTCCTATCCTCGAAAGGAAGATCAAACCAGCGACACTAACACACCCTACTGACTGAAATGAATTCTATGTCTCTCCAACGAATGAATGGAATGCATCTTAGGATCTTTGGTGTTCATGAGATTTTGAATGCAGAGCATGAATATATTTTGGAGGATGATCTTCTGGAGTGAAGTGGTAGTTTTCATCACAATCAATTACATGTCATAAAAAGAGAGTGACACGTGTCACCTGAAAATAGCATAGATGATGCAACCAAAGGGCCTAAAATGAGTGCCACATGTCATCTGGAATCAAATGATAGGTGGCATATGAATTGTTAGCTGAAGAATACCTTATGATAAAGGGGCTCTGGCACTTCGACACTTCGACACTTCAAATATTTGCATTTGTTCTGGATTGAAATCTCCTGGATTGAAATCTCCTGGAGTGACGTGACAGTTCGAGGCTCCGACACTTCAAGGCTCTAACACTTTGGTGTTTCAGAGAACTATGTTTGGTCTGAATTGAAATATCCTTGAGTGAGAATCGCGTGGAGTCATTAACCACACTTATTCCTAATTAAATCGAGATTAATATATCTTATCATTAATCATTTCAGGACTTCGGGACTCTGGATCTTTGAGGTTCGGGAGCTTTTGAATGTCGAGTATACACATCTCCTGTAGTAACATTTTTGTGGAGTGACATGGCTGCATGATTTCATATTCAATGACATGTCAATAAAATAAGAGTGACACGTGTCACCTAGGAAAGACCAAATGATGTAGCCAAAGTACCATAAATGAGTCCCACATGTCATCTGGAATCAGCTGACAGGTGGAAAATGATGTGAGATGAAAAATGCTTCAACACTTCGGGGATGTAGGGCTATATGCTTGTTTTGGATCAAAACCTCCTGGATGAATGAACTCACGAAGTGATGGGGAATTTCAGACTCACTTCAACAATTCGGGGCTTTGGAACTTAGAGGCTTCGCGCTTGTTCTGGAGTGAAATTTCCTGTAGTGATAATCTCTCGGAGTGAAACTTCATATGCTTGTTGTTAAACCTCATGCGATTTTGAAACCCCAAATGCATGAGAGTTGTCGATCTTAATTGAATTTTGGATCTCCACTAAAAAATTTAACCTTTATGTTTGCTCACAATCTAAGCCCGAAATGGATTGATGCGTCTTTCTTTTTGGATGTTTCTTGCATAGACAAAGGAATTGGTCGACCTACTTCATGCTCAATTAGTGATAAATATGATGACAAGTATTTTCAAACTCAAACCAGAACATGTAATCACCTTTTAAGAAAGAAACATATGGTGCAAAATAAGTAAAGACGAGTAGTGGCCATTGAAGCTGAGTGATTAAATCATGGAGAATAATCTTAGAAAACACAAACAAAAAACATACTTGATGGATGTATAGGGTAAAGGAGGGAAAGGGAAAGGGTACAAACCTAGGTTACAACATTGGATCCAAGCATGGATAGAAATTCCCTGTGAGGTGCTAAGAATAGTAGATCGGGTGCCTTACCTCTCAAAATCTTGCTCCCACTTGCTGTAAATTACCTTTGTTTATATGTATCATCCATGTATATCTATCACTGTCTCTTAACCATGCATCTATGAAACTCAAAATTGTAGCTACACCCCAATGCTTTTGTTGGGATATGGAGTCTTTTATTCAAATAAGCTATTGAAAACCAACACACTGAAAAAACAATATGTGAACTGAAAATTAAATGCTCGAACTACGAGCTTACTCTCCTACTCCTAGTTTGTTGAAACTTTCTACTCGGGTATAAGAATATTTCCATAGTAACCATTCAAGCAATTGATCTATTAACTAGATTTCTTGAACCTTCTTTGTGAAAATAAAAGTTTTAAAATGGAATGACAACTTGCTCTGAATATGAGCCCCACACATGGAGTGAAACCATGATAGAGCATAAAAACTAGTAAAATCCTCCAAGTATGCAGCCATAGGATCATAAAAATCATGACTAATTACCTCTGTATTGATAGTAAACTCATGTTGTTTCTAGTCCAAATGTATAGACTTCCCTTGTAAAAAACCTTCTTAAGTAGAAACACTGACATCCTCATTTTTGAGACCCAAAAATGTAATGGGAAAATGTTGCAATCTGTTTCCACTGTCAATTTCTCCCTTTAAGTTTAGAGTGGAATTTTCATCACTACTAGAAGCATTTAAGGAAATGGCAAATGCAGCTAGAGTATTGTTGTTGACATCTACAGTTCTGTTGTCACAAGCATCACGGTCTTCATAAAATCTTTGAGTAACAAATTTACCTTGCATTTGTTGATTACTTTCATCTACATATATGTTTTCAGTATATTTCAAAGCAAAGGCATCATAAAAATCAGAGGCCAGTCGATTACTTCCATTTATTCTAGGGGTAGGAACAATTGGTGTAGTGAGGTCATCATTTGATGAGAAAGAAAACATGTTCAATTGATCATGTAGCTCCTTCTCATTTTCTTGACAAAAAATTAAATACATATAATCCTGAAGGTTATCATAAGTCAATAATGTGAGTTGATCCCGAATATTTACAATCATATGTTGAGGGGAAGCAACTTGTTTTTTGGAAAATTGATCATCACTTTCTACAAAAACTTCATGAAAGTCATCATTAACAAACTCATTCCTTTTCCCATAGCTAAGAAAAGGTTCACTTGTACATGTAAATTCATCTTTGTGATAATCATCAATATAGTTAGCTTCAAGAATAGAAAAAACTATTTTATTAGCTTCAGGATCTTAGGAAGAATAAACATTTGAAAGTGATGCATTAGTATGCTGAAAATGAAAATGTGGATCAGATTTCCGCCGTCCATATCCTTCCTTGGGTTCCTATGTATCCAAATATGATTTATGTTTCTCATAAACTTGTTCTTGTTCCAAATCTTCATCCAAAACTCAATTTAAGAGCCTTCCACAAGCTTGGATGTTGTCCTCAATCTCCTCTACATCAATGAACATCTGTTGTAATGATGATGACCTTATCTCTCTAAGAAAAAGAACTAGAGCAGGGTGTTGTGCAATTCTATACTAGAGCATGAAAGAAACTTCAGTAGGATGAATTTCCATGGGCATATTAAGATAAAAATTATGAAACCTTCTATTGAATACAATAACAACTTCATCTTTCTCCCTTCTCAAGGTGTATAAATTTGATAGTTATTGTTCAAAGGATTCGTTCTCACCCCAATACCTAAAAAACACATTACACAAATCAATCCATGAACTAATAGAATCAACTTCCAAATTTCTAAACCATAATGATGCATCTCCAAATAAATATTTGCAGAATATCCTCATAAGTAAATCCTCGTGCATAAGTTGAAAATTATCAATGAAATTTTCAAAAGTTTCCAAGTGCTTCTAAGCTGCAACACGGTCTTCTCCATTGAACATAGGAAGTTAATCAATAAAATTGGGAGGATAGGCATGGAGGATAATTGGAAGCTTCAGGGGTTTGTAATACTTCTTGATCCCAGATTGAATTTCGGTAAGTTGATTACAAGGTGGAATGATGATTTCAATAAGTGATGAATTGGATTTATTATTCATATGCTTACATTACTGGTCATGATCTAGAGAATTTTGGATATGACTAACATTATGGTTAGTGGGTTCAAATGAAATAATGAGATTAAGATCAATAATGAAAGAGGGCAAATCTTCTCTTCTCAAGGATGGATCTACCACCGTAGGCTTATAATCATCTGAGTAGACAAAGAATAAGATAATTTTTTTCACACATAAAGGAAAATACAGAAATGAACTAATGAAGATAAATATGATCTCTTTGAAAAAATTAATGGCTTGGTACCTGTTCTTTCCCATCCACCCTTTCATTTTCTATCGGTCAGGCTGATCTTCCAGTGGAGTCTTTTGATTGTGGAATTGCCAGGTGAAAGATTGCAGTCACTATGTGTGTTTGGATTTTGTTCACCATAAAAAACTAGATCTAATCGTTTTCATTCTCCTAGGGAAATATTTATTCATTGCTCTATTCCCCAGTAGTGATGCCAAAATATGTTGGTCCTAAAATATGCACCTAATTGCTAAAGGGAAGATCTAGGCCACCTCGAGTTTTGTAATGGTTGGGTTTTTTGTTTTTGTTGGTCAGTTGGAGGGTTGGTTTACCAAGACAAGAATATGGTTGGGTTTGAAAATGGCATGGATGAAGGTCCTCCTTGGCTGGTGGCACACAAATGAGAGACAACCAAAAGAATAGAGGTAAAAACAAAGGGAAACACCAAACTACTAAATGAATAATATGTTGCCATAAGTTTAATACTTAAAATATTATTTCAAGACATTAAACATATATCAAGAACACAATTACTCCCACAGGTTGCAATAGATAAAAATATTCAGCAAAGCATTAGTTGTTTTATAGGTTGCATATCAGTAAAGACAAGTTATATAGTAGCTGAAGGTAATGAAATGTACTTTGCACAAATCACAAACTGCACTCAATATTAGAGAAAAACACATATAGATTTGGAAAAATATAAATTGTCATCAAGAGTATATTCACCAGGTGGAGAGATTTAATCCATGCATCGAATAGGTTCAATCAGTCTGATGTATTGATATTCTTCCCCAAAAAATGAACTTTCGAAACATACAAAACCTGCATATTTATCAAATTTGTAGAGGCTGTTGTCCATCTGGGACTGAGGCTTAAATCTACACTACTAGTTGTAAAACAACTTATTAGCTTAACTAAATATTGTTGAAGTATATTTAGGTATACTTCGAGCTTCAATTAATAAAAATATGTGGTTTGTATCACACAAAAATGACCACTTATGATGACTTAATCTAAAAAGAGTCTTGAACTTAAGTAACTAAAACTGCTACTAGCAATTAAACTAGACTGATGCATATGCTGGAGTGAACTAAGATTTGACATAAAATGACTAGGAGTGACAAAATTGAGTTCTTTATTGAGCACTGGAATCCATGCACGTTGTTGGAGGCCACTGGGAGATAAGTGGATGTGTTGATGACATTCTTCCTCAACTTATCTCTTGGGGGGAGAAGCAAGTCTTCTGGCACTTTTTTTGGATTCTTTGATACGTTTTCCACAGTTTAGAGTATGACTTCCCTGATTCTAGGTTTTGTTTTTGCAGGGTCCAGATCTGAAGCTTTAGTTCTGTACTTGTTGAATATTATCGAGCTTCTTTGTCTCGACCGTAACCGACCTTTATTCTTGCTTTTCTTTGTGATGCACTGGTTGTGGTCTTCTAGTGTTATTCTTCTCCTCGTGACGTTTCCTTTGATTATTTAGCTTGACATCAAGTATTTTTGTCATGTGCAACTCTCAGATTAAACCCTAGATGTGATATTAGCATGTGATTGTGGAGGTTGTCGAGGGTGGTTTGGACACACACTGTTCTGACTTCCACAATCAACTATGAATTGCCACATACTTCACAAGATATACCATGGTTTCAATTGTGTAATTTCTCTAGGAGATTAACGTTCGGGAGATATTTATTTCCACAATGAATGTGAGACGTCGATCGGTTTTTCAATCTGCGATCTAGGTGACCTTACTACTTTAGCACCCCTACTAAAGTTTTATCTGCTTTCCATTTTTTTAATTCTTCTAACCATATTTAAATATGGTGCCAATTTTTCCTTTCCTAAAAAAGAAGATCAAACCAATGACACTAACACACCCTAGTGCCCGAAATGAATTCCACGCGTCTCCGACATATGAATTCCATGCATCTCTAGAAAATGAATGCCACAGGTCTCCAGATCTTCGGTGTTCGAGATATTTTGAATGTGGAGAATAAATATCTCCTAGAGGACGATCTCCCAGAGTGATGTGGCAGTTGTCATCACAATCAATGACATGTCATAAAAAGAGAGTGACATGTGTCACCTAAAAATAGCTTAGATGACGCAACCCAAGGGCCTGGAATGAGTGCCATGTGTCATATAGAATCAACCGAAAGGTGGCATATGACACATTAGCTGAAGAAGACCTTATGAGAAAGGGGCTTCATTTATTCGGTCCTTCATCACTTCGGTACTTCGGATATTTGCGCTTGTTTTGGATTGAAATCCCGTAGTGATAGTCTCTTGGAGTGAGATGGAATTTCAGGGCTCTAGCACTTCAAGGCACCGACACTTCAGTGTTTTGGAGAATTGTGTTTTCTCTAAATTGAAATATCCTGTAGTGACAATATCGCAAAGTCATTAACCTCTTTTATTGCTAATTAACTCGAGATTAATATATATTATCATTAATCATTTGAGGACTTCGAGACTCCAACTCTTCGGGGTTCAATATATTTTGAATGTCGAGTATACATATCTCCCAGAGTAACAATGTTGTGGAGTGAGTGATGGGTTGGTTGGTCAAGTCATTCTAAAATTGATCTTTGATAACTTATTTTTCTTTCTTTTGTGTGAGGACTTTGATGACTATCAATATTTATCCTCAGATGATATTGTTTGTTGTGTGGACAAAATGCTGTATTGTTGTACTAATGGCTAAATTTATGGAAGCAAGATGTTCTTCTGGGTCATTTCCTCTTTCTCTACTTCCTAGTGAGAGATGATAGGGTGAATCGCAGGGGATTTCACCTCATTTTGTTGATTCTCTAGACTCTCTATCAATATTCCTGGTATCTCACTCGCTAGAATTGAATCCAGATTATTATTAGGCTGATGGGTATCAACTTGTTGTATTTCCCCCACCGACAGATTAAATTGTTTTTGGATGGTCAGTTTCTCCATATCCACAGAGGGATGAACCCATTGGTTTTGTATCCGGTTGATTGACTGTTGTTTTTGTACTGAATTAGCAGGGTGAGTCGACTCAATTGGTATCTCATCGACCAATTTTTTTTGTTGTGTTGAGACTATCTCAATCTCTTCCTCATTTGACTCTATCGGTTGGTTGGATGCTTTTGATTTCGACGACTCAATGATTATAAGGTAGATTTTCTCTTTCTTTGTTGGTCGTTATTCTATTACAACTACCGGCTCGGTCGATGGTGATTCTCTAGTTAGGTCAATTGTTGCGTCAACCGCCTTTTTCTTGCCTGGTGTTTTTCTCGACCTTGTCTCCCATTCTATCATGTTTTTTGTGACCTGCGTCGACCCGACGTTGGTAGTCTTGGATTCCAGATGTTTCTGTCTCTTAATTCCTCTTTTCTCTATTTGTCAAATTATGATCCTTATTTTGATTACTTGTTTCTTTTTTTCCTTTTATTTTTGCATGTCATCTTTCATCCGTGGTCCTATTGATGAACTGTAGATTCTTTTCATGGTGTTAGTATCTTGTTGAGTTTTCTTTATTTTTTCAGCAATCTTGGTCATTTTGCTCAACAATATTGCCTGGACTTACGGGTCATTGAATTCAATGCCTTCATTTTATTGGAAGGTTTCCCTCTATATTTCTTCTATGTCGATTGCTAGCTCTTCCTCCTTAGCATCCTTTTTCCCTTTATCATTTTTGGCCATTTTCTTTCTTTTCCCTAGAGATGGGTTTGCAGGGTTGATTGCTACAACTTGCAAATCTTCAAAAAAAGGGATTATATACAACTCTTCTTCACTTTCTTATTTTCTCTATTTCAGTTAGGGGAAGTATTAAAGGTACCCTAGGTTGTTGTGCTTCTAGAGGGATTTTTATTTCCTGGTTTATCTGTATTTCAAGCTCCAGAAATATTTCTTTCATTGTCAGTTGATAATGAAACTCTTTTGGTTCTGGGGATAAATGGAATCCACACTAGAGCTTCGTATAGTCGAGCTCAAGATGAATGTGAAAGGGTTTTCATAAGGTCCGAAAAACTACTTGCTCGACCCTCCATTTGTGTGAGATTTGTTTTAGGATTTAAACCCACAGTCGAAACATTTCTTGGGAAGGAAAAAAACTAGAAGTGCCTATCTAATTAGATGAGAATATTCTATACTTATCCATCGATGGGAATT
This sequence comes from Picea mariana, assembly GCA_032191745.1. Lineage (NCBI taxonomy): Eukaryota > Viridiplantae > Streptophyta > Pinopsida > Pinales > Pinaceae > Picea > Picea mariana. The sequence continues at coordinate 39,777 of JASDQU010515306.1, read as the reverse complement.
TCTTTACAGTGAATGTTTTTTCTCTGATAGGACCAAATTTCTCCATTTCTAGCCAAATTAGCAAGGATGGAAATTTTATGGCCTTACTGGAATCTTGGAACTCTTTATAGTTGGTCTGGATTATGTCGGCTAAGTGTTTCGACTAGTTGAACCTTTCAGCATTGTTATGGACCTGGCCTATTGATTCAACCATCATCATTTTCACATATGATGCTTGGCCTGCTGGTGTGAAGCATATAGACACAATTAATGCAGACCAACAACCCTTCAGATCAGTGATTTTGTTAATGAGAAACCCCGAGTTCTGTTCTATTGTCAATATTGTTAAAAACTGCATCCAGTCATTAGTGCTAGATGACTTTGGTACCTTATTCCCTATATTCGGCAGGCTAGTAATACAGTGAATGAGTCCCCCCATTATTGCTATGGGATTCTCTAGCCAGGGGTAGCCTTGGTGATACCGACTAACGATGAACTTCGTTGCTTCTTCCTTCCATTGTCCCATGTCGATGACTTATGGAGCTCACAGTATGTGTCTAATTCCTACTTTCTCCAATGTTTCTAGCTTACAATTGCCATTCTCCATTTGCCATTCCGTAAAATTTTTCTAGTGTTTTCTTTAGTCCTCTTTATCTAACCTAGACTACCATATATTCTTCATCTAGATTTATAGCAGTGTTGCAGTCATTTGATCAAATATTTGTCTTGGTCATGCACTCTTTGAAGTATCGATGAATTGTCCTCTCATCCTTGGCTTTTCTGAATATTTATCAGTGATCTTCGTAAAATTGGTTAAATTTGTAGGTGTGCTTGTCTCTGTAATTAGTTGTAGAGGTGAAAATAGCAGTGATGCAAAGTTGTAAGCTTCTTCAAGATTTATAGACGATACTGAAAGATTCAGATTGAATTCATCCAACTGTTCTCTTAATTTGCACCCTTCCGTCATAACTGATAGAGATACCACTAGGTCAAATGATTGGATATCTAGATTGTTGATTGACTAGAATTCATTGGGGTCTCATCGATCATTAAATGAAATGTCTTATGATTGGATGTTTTACGTGTTGACGTGACTAATATTTACATTGGAAGTTTTGAAATAGTCAACCATGTCATGTCGATCATTAATACTTTCTTTATTCTCATTGGTCCTTCCATGACACAAATTTAATGCATTTTCTTTATGCTCGTCGATGTTTCCTTGATTAGTATTTTACTAAGCTAGATTGATGAGGTCTCCTCTATTAATGCATGATTGATACATGGGTCGACCGACTGTTGTTCTTAAATCGTCAATTTTTTATTTTTGGTGCGACTTAGTCGATGTTGTTGGTGACTAATGCGCTCATACATTTTGCTATCCCTCAATCGATCTATATGATATTAACGTTCCCTGCACTTGCTTGATCTCAATCTGTCTCGATCACTTGATTGTATTTCCATTAGTATTTTCCTTAGGTGAGGTGATGGAGTGGTATGTCGGTCATGTCTTTTTATGCTTTGTTTTGGGCTCGACCATGGGCTTCTTGCTCTCTCCATTGTCATTCTTTGTTTATTTCTCTTTGATGCCTTGATGGATCTTTAATACTTAAAGTTTCATTGATGGTTTCCTATACCTAAATTTTTTTATAACCAAATTTTGTTTATAAGACTAAGAAGGGTTTATTTTCATAAGTATATGATTAATCGATAATGTTCCAATTCCAACCAGAATGTTAGATTTGCATCCCGGTTGGCAATTCCATGCTAGATTTTTCCAACAGGGTTCTTATCTTTCAAGGGAGATATGTGTTTAGATGGGAACCATTAATTAATTTTTCGAAAGGGTGCCCCAATAGTGTTCAGAGTTGGACCACTCTGGTCAATCAAATATCCTCGACAACATAAAGCCCAAGCTATGCCATCTCTAGTTTTCTTGGTTTACCTTTTATATGACTATCATAAAACAAAACTAAATCTCCATTTTTTATATCATTTTTCTTTATATGTCGGTCATGCCACACTTTCTACCTTTTCTCTTGGACCTCTTGATGATGCATTGCGATGAGCATTCCTTCCTCTAGCTTGTTTAATTGGTGGAATCATTTGTTCATACTTTTTCTATTGTCAAATTTTGCTACAGTTGCAATCCTGTTGGAGTTGGTCCCGAAGTGAAAGGGAATACCAACTTCTTATCCATAGACAAGATTGAATGGAATATGACCTGTCAATCATTTATATGCTGATATATATGCCCATAGCATTGCAAGAATCTTTTTCGTCCCAGCCATCTCTGTTGATGCCGAAAATATTTGTAAGTCCCTTATGTAACATTTTTTTAAAATATTCAAACGCCCCGTTTTCTTGTGGGTTATAGGTTGTCGTTCGTCTATGGTCAATGAAAAATTTCGCTAGCAATATTTTAATTGTTTCATTTACAAAGTGTGTACCCTGGTCGCTAATTAGTGTAAGAGGACAACCAAACCTTGTGATTATATTCTCATAGATGAATTTTGTTGCGACCTCTTTGGTACATGATTCAACTTGCTTAACTTCTTCCCACTTAGTCACATATTCTACAATAGTGATGATATACTTAGCACTGGTTATTATTTCTCTCTGTGGAAAGGGCCCAACAAAGTCGATGGCCTAGATTTCAAATGCTCAATTAGGATTTACCAAACCTTGTGATTATATTCTCATAGATGAATTTTGTTGCAACCTCTTTGGTACATGATTCAATTGGCTCAGCTTCTTCCCACTTAGTCACATATTCTACAACAGTGATGATATACTTAGCATCGGTTCTTCTTGCTCTCTTTGGAAAGGGCCCAACAAATTTGATGGCCTAGATTTCAAATTCTCGATTAGGATTTAATGAACTTAGAGGAATTTAATTTTTCCACATAGGTCTCCCAAGCCTTTGACAACTATCACATTTTATAACTTGATCCTGACAATATTTATGTATATTCGGCCACCGCAGGCCTGCTTGCAATATCTTCTTCATTGTCATGCCGACTTGAAAGTGACCCCCAAATGGTCCCTCGTGAGCCTCATTAATGATGTCTTCCCTTTGTTTTTTAGGAACACATATCCTTACAAAGTCATCGATTCCCATTTTATACAAATACCTGTTTATGATTGTGAAAGGTGCAACTTTTAAGGCTAGTACTTTCTTTTTGTTTGTTGGGAGATCTTCTAGATCCTTTCCTTCTTCTAATAATTTTGCTATATCTTCTAAATCCTTAGGAGAAATTTTGACTCGGAATAAGTGTGCATCTAGGAGGTCTTCATTAATTCCTGTCGAGTCTTCTCTCGTTTCAAGTCATGACAGTTGTTCGGGTCAAACATTATTTTTTCCAGGTTGTATGATTATGTCAAACTCAAACTCCTAAAATAAAAAGTAACCAACGAAAAAATATTTCCTTGGTGGATTGGTTTATTAACTAAATATTTAAATTCTTGATGTTCTATAAAAAATGTGAACGGATTGGCAAGTAGGTAATGAAAAGACATTTGTAGAGTGAATATCATTGATAACGCTTCCCTTTCCATGGTCGAATAGTTTCTTTCTGCTTTGTTCAATTTTCAACTTGGATATGCATTTGGATGATCGATTGTGCCATCATATGGATTTGATAAGAATGACCCAACAACAACGTTGGAGGCATTGACATGTACATGAATCCTTCTCGACCAATCAAGAAATTTTGATATTCATGTTTCGTCCAGCTTCTTCTTTAGGAATTCAAAGGATTCCTGACAATATTGACTCCATACAAACTCAATTTATTTATGTAGAAGCTCATCCATTGGAAATCTGATGTCCAAGTAGTGGTTTATAAACTTTCTATAGTATCCAGTGTGTCCTAGGAAAATTTTAGATTGTTTTTGGTTCACAGGCGTCTTTAAGTCGAGAATAATTTTAATCTTTTCCATGTCGACCTTTACTCCATATTTGCATACATGTCCTAACAAGATTCCAAATTGGTGTAGAAAATATGCATTTATTGATGTTTAATGACAGTTTGATTTTCCTGCATCGTTCTAACATAATCCTAAGCCATTGTATATAATTTTTAAATAGGTTGTATATCGTCTAGTTGTCAAAGTAGATAGCCATAGATATATATATATATATATATTCTTGAAATTCCCTAACAACTATTCTTGAGAAGACTGTCAGTACATTCTTCAATCCGAATGGCATGACTCTATAGGTGAAGGATCCAAATTTTGAGATGAATGTTGTCTTTGGATGATCTTCTTTTGTTATCAGCACTTAGTTATAACCTGAGAACCCATCGGTAAATGAGTAACACTCGTGACCAACGACTTCATTAATGACTTCATCAGCGAATGGGGTTGGGGAAAACATATTTCATGGTCAATTTATTGAGTCCTCTGAAATCGACACAGATTCTTAGATTCTTGGGATCATGTTTCTTTGGTTGCACAACCATGGGGCTTTCCCATTTTTCTTTGTCAATCGGGTAAATGATACCTTCTTGTAGAAATTCCTTCTATCTCTTTTTGAACGATCAACTTATATTTGTGCGCTAGTTTGTATGGTCATTTTTTTATTCGATTTGCTCCTAGAATGAGTTCTATATTCATATCTCTCATTTCCTCTACAATTCCTTTCATTTCCTTGTAGTCGTGGGAAAAAACATCTTGATATTCTTTTAGCGGGTTGACTATGTCAATTGTTTTCTTGTTTGTCCAATAATCACCTATTCGTACTATTTTTGGGAAACTTTCATTTGATATGTCGAATTATGTTTTTTTAATATCAGCTTCCATCCATTGTAGGTTTTTTTCTTCATCAAGATAATGTTCCCCTTCTTCTATTTTTGTAAAATGTTCCGAGAAGTCGGGTTGTTCATGATCTTTTTTTTATTCTGTAGCTATATTTAATACATATTACACATGGTTCTGCATTGTTGGGTGGTCCTTTTTCCACTGAAATCTCTGTACTAGGAACCTTATATTTTCTATGTCGAGTCTTCATTCTTTCGATACTACCTTGTTTTTCATCGACATAAGATTGCAATTCAATGTTGATCCTAAATACATATTCATCTTCCCTTTTTCTTTCTGTGCAGCTGGTGTTGGAATTTCTAAGAAGTTTCTAATTTCTTGTGTTTCTTATTTTAGGTGTTCCTCTTCTGGATTAAATTCAAATTCTTGCACAAAATTTTGTTAAATTTCTTCCCAATTTAACGTATGGTTGCAAGCTTCTTCAATCTTATACCATTTATTTGGTATTTTGTCTAATGTGCTTGGAAACATATAGGTCCATACCATTTCATCTATGTAACCTATCCTTCACCATTCATTTTCTCATCGATGAATATTCTCTACTAGATCATACCCAATTCTGAAAATGGGGATATCAACCGATTTGGACAGCTTCTGGTCTCTGAAAAATTCGATGAAATATGTCTATAGGATTGTACATGTTTTCAACTTGAGGGAGTGTGTTTCCCACCATATTTCAGCTTGGCCTTTGAAAGTTTCCATGAGGCTTTGAGTACTTCCTTTATCTCCAACGTATTTCGACATTTCTTTGACATGTGTTGAAGGTGTATGTCGTTCATTATATAGTAAGGGATTGCTTATTCGTTTGTTGGTCGATATGAGAGTGGGAGTCCATCGAATTTTATTTTCATACACTGTTGGCACTGCCTAGATCAAGTACACATTCTTGGATTCTTTGGGATGATTTCAATGGACCAACAGTCTTTCACGTATGCTTTGTAATTTTTTATTTTCTAGTTGTATAGAGTGGACTCAGAATTATGTCCGACCGACATGGGCGATTCTCTCAAAATTTATCCTTGTGAAGTCGGTTCTACATAATCTCTTTATTCGTTGTTTATTTGATACAAGCACCGAGCCTCTTTCTCTTCATCCCATCATTTTTATTCTTTTGGATCCAAGGGAATGATTTTTGTTTTCCATCACCTTTTAATTTGATTCTATATTTTTCCATAGAGATATTTTCTTTCATATTTCGACCCCATGGTTGACTGACAAGTGCTACATATGTTGGCATCCACTCAACTAGATTGATGACTTCAAATTTGACTTGAGTCGAAATACCCATTATTTCAGTGTCTACATTTATGAGGATACAAATGGGCTCTATCAATCTTTGATCCACAAGTTTGAGATAGTTTAGAGTTGGTGCTAAAGTAGGTCAAACTAGACTTATCCAAGTTTCTTGGCATAAGATATTGACTTGAGATCCAAAATCAACAACTACTTGTTTGATCAATACTTCATTGATTTCTATATTGACTCGTGGATCATAATATTTATGCTTATACGAGAGTTTCCTGACATCCTTTGATGGCCTTTGTCTTTCTTTATATTCTTTTAATATATTTAGCAGTTCTAGTAGTCAACCAACTGACTTATTTTCCTATAATAGCTATAGGAATTCATGTATAATATCTTCATTCTATATTCCATTGTTTTGCTTAAAGAATCTGATAGCTTCTTTCATAATTTGTTCTTCTTTATCGGGATTTGGAAAGAAACTATCCTTTCATCTTTTTTGGTGATGTAATGTGGTACTGTTAATATCCAGTCCTACATGAGATTTGGTGATGATGTTTAAATTATTCGAATTCAATACTTATTCTTTTGATACTGTGTATAGAATATTTACATTTTTTCGCACTATTGGGAAATATTCTAATGAGTGGTCATTGACGCCGCATATATTATATAATTTCAAATCGATTATGTCTTTCATTGGGAAATCTGGACTGATGTGGTCATATTTATAGCAATTGTAGAAGTATGGTCGTCTTCGACCTCGACCACCAAATTGACTGTGACCTCCTCTACCTTGACCTCGATTGTGGTAGTCATCTCTTCACCCATAATTGTTATCATGGTCTGTGTCTTGTGTGTGATAGACTATTCGTACATTGACTTGATTCTATTGATACTGAGAGGGGGGTGAATCAGTATCAAGTACAATTTAAAAACCTTTTTCAACTTATTCTTAAAACATTCAATTATATCCAATGATCAATGAACAATAGTATAAGAGTTATACCAATACACCACAATACACCATGCACAATATATGAGAAATAATCAATAGTTTTTGTTCAAGGGAAGTAATGACTTCCAAAGGTAGCTACAGCTTCCAAATGTAGAGGGAGGGATAAACCTCCAAGAGGAAGNCAAGAATATATGAGAGATAATAAAACTTTACATTAAATCATCACCATCAACCAATCATCACATAGAACCTGATAATGCTTCCTGAGACTTCGTCAATTTCTACAATTCTTCAATTCTTGGAGCACTCTGATCCTGTAGATAATATTACTCAATGTATTCTCTGAAATGCCTCCAATTTTCACTCCTCGAATCCTCCCCAAAAAGAGGTTATAGAAAAATGGTAGACTTTATTCAATTTTGTTCAATTCAGAAGACCCAAATTGTACAGCATGCCCCACACTCAATATTTAACATCCGATTTTGAAACTCATACAAAAGAAATTGAATTCTGTAGTCTTTCCAATGGAAGTGGTCTCACTTCATTTTGATTCTGTATGAAGAAGTTATGACTATTTTACCCGGAACACCTATTTATTGACTAGCTTCAGGACTGATCACAAACCCTATCTTCCACATAGTGTATCTCCATAATTACAGCTAATCAAGAGATGAACCTTTTACCAAAGGTACCTTGATATGTCTTCTCAATGCCATAGATATTTCACCATCTGAATTGTTCTAGAAAAAAAGTTATAGAAAAAATGGTAAGATGACATGAAAATAACATACCTTAGAACACATCACCAAAAGACTTCATCCTCCCTTGAAATCCAACCTTCTTTTACTTCTTATTTCCTCTTAAATTACACTTGTATAAAATGAATGTATAATGATGTTTATTTATACCATTTATGTCACTTCCTTTTAACATTAGGGCCGACCTGACACTTTCTTATTTTGTAATTCTTTTTTTTAATTATCTTTAGGGACT
>JASDQU010515306.1:0-10025 GCA_032191745.1 Picea mariana | reverse complement strand
TCACTTCCTTTTAACATTAGGGTTGACTTGACACTTTCTTATTTTGTAATTCTTTTCTTTAATTATCTTCAGGGCTTACATGTACTTCCTTCTTCAATTCACTTTGTCATCTTCAAAAATTCATTTCTCCTCAACCATGAGGATCCAGGTGACGTGCCACATACCACTGGAAACAACACGATGTATACTATCCATCCATGGGTGTTTTATCTTCATGTGCATTGTCCTTCATGTCCAAATACCTTCATTAATCTTGCAGTCCAAAACCCATGACTAAGGTTGACATCAATGACAACAACCAATCTTCCAACAAATTCCATGCATTGAAATGGAATTCTGATGTTTTGTGATTAGAAGTTTCATAGATATGGCACCACTTAGTGTTTTTCAAATTATGTGAACAATCTTGTACATTATGATCAGTCAAACACTTGCATATGTTACAATATTTTTGAGCTTTTACTCTATGTGCATCTGCTATTGTTGGTGGTTGATCCTTGAGGCTACACATTTCCTTCGTATGTCCTTCTTCACATCATGAAGTGTACCAAAGCTCATTTCTCCTTATGGAAAGATTCTTTATTGTTTGTTGTAAGTTCTCTATTTTTTTTCTGATTCTTCTAGTCGACGAAGCAGTCGACTGCATCTTCGCAGGTGGTTATTTCATACAAGGGTACTGGTGAGAAGATCCATTGCAATAAATCATCTATGTACCATTGAAATATCAATATTTGGTCAATTGTTTTCGAAATTTGGCTCAATAGATATTTGAATCACTTATCATACTCCTGTACTGACTCACCTGGTCACTGTTTTATTTCTTTTAACTTTTTTCAGCCAAGTGTGTGACATCTTGGACTTTGAAAAACATTAGAAAACTATCTTTTCTGTCTGAATTTTTTCAGTTTTCATTTTCTGTAAAGTTCATAAACCATGTCAAGGCAGTGTCAGAGGGTGGCTCTGAATTGTGCCATATGTTTTTCTTCATCATTGATGTACGCAGAATCCCAGAATTTTAAGCACATGAACCAATGTATTTTTGGGTCCCATCTCCCTCGTATAGAGGGATGTGGTTAAATCCCATTTTTATTGTCTTTTTAGAGGTACCCACTTTCTGTGGTGTTTAAGCTATCACAATTTTCAACTAAGTTGTCGAATCCTTGGTCGAGTTTTATTGTGTCTCCTTTCTTTTTGGTTGTTATTTTATTGAGTGGTATTCTAGGAATAATTTCTTCCTATTGACTGTAGAAAGTACGTCTTCAATTTGAGAACTTTGATCTTTATACTCGACTAAGCGTCAGTCCAATGGTTGTGTCGGTTCAAGACTATAACTAGTTTCTTCTCTTGATAATAGATTTGGCAGGGGGGTCGAGTCGGTGAGATCCTTAATTTGGATGAGCATGTTGTCAGTTTCATTTCTTTTCTATCTCAACAATGAGTTCATATCATATGTTTCCATGCTCGTCAGTTCTATACCATAATCTTGTAGATTGGTCATAAATCTCAAGACTTTGTTGGAGGAATTGTTTTATCCACGAGCTGGAGTAGGAGAAGTGCATATCATTGGTCCTGACTCTTCGTAATCCAGGATTTCAAGTTTGTCTTTCGGTTGATAGGCTTTCAATATAGCCTCTATCAACTCTGCATCACTAATTCTGTCGGGGGCCAGTGTAGTTGTTGTTATTTCCATCTCTGGTCGATTCATTTCAGACTCATAATGTTCACGTTCTCTATTAGGATGACCTTCCGGGGTCATTTTCTATTCGAATTTTGATTGTTCCACAGATTACAAATTTCTTCCCCTTTCTTTTTCCTTTTATCCCGCTCTAATCGATGGATGTTAGTCGATTTCTTATGTGCCTGCTTTCCTGTCAATGAAATTTATGCTTCAATAATCTGAATGTTTAGTATGCTTTCCTTGTGGCATCTAACAAATTTGACCAACCCCCTATCATCTCCCTAACTTACTCGAAGTTAGTAGTACTGGCCATGTTCATTTATTTAGAAAGTAATCCCAGGCTTGTATTTTGGTTTTTCACTTTGCATCAGGAAATCCTTCTCACTCTTCGCCCCTCTCTTGATAGTTACTAATTGGTAATGATGTGCCTAGTCGAGGTTGTTATTTTATAATGTCACTGAATCCCTTGTCAAGGAGAAATTTATGAAGCAGTGTCAGAACAGTACACAAGAATCCTTCATGTAAGTTGGTGTAAAATTTTTATTTTATTCTATTAAGAGATGTTTGATCTTTGACAACTTGCTTTGAGATATAGTCTTCAACAACTCTCTCAAACCAATCGTGCAAATTCATTCGTAATATTGAGGCCTAGTTTCTCATCAGATGTCAGATTACGCATTACCCAAATTGTTGATGTATTGAAATAACACTTCAGGGACGACTTCTAAAAATATTTTGTGGGTGCCCGTAGGGGTGTAGATCGATTGGAAAGTGCCATGTAAATGGAAGGAATTATGTAAAAATAGGTCTCACGGTCGATTATCACCCCAATTTACTCGGAGGGCTTGATTGTGGGTTGTGTGTTCCTCTCTAGGGGTTATAAGGCAGCCGATAGGATTTGACCTCGTGTCACGCGAGTATGATACTGTCATTGATACTGATTCCCCTAGTTACAAATATATATATGTGTGTGTGTGTGTATGTATGTATACTTCTGCATGCCCATGTTTATAACTACTGGCAACATAACCAATGTTGTAATATAGGGGAAATTAGGGAGAGTTACCAGTAGTCCTTACATAAGCAACATAGAATATACACACACGTATATATAGAAAATGACATACACAAGTAATGAGATCCCAAATATATCTATTTATTAAAGGATATAGAAATGAAGTATAATGTATATAATATATCACATAGATCTATCAGTGTCTCTATGTTCTTGTCTATTTATATTCCTATATGTCTAGCTACCAGGAAGTTGTAACTACTTAACTTCATGGGTCGATCGGTTATCAAATAATTCGACCAACTTACATTTCTAACTATAGAAGTCGACCAACTATTTATTAGTGGATTGGAGGGTCTAATCGACAGAGTCAACTATCCCCTACAACACAAAGTATGTTGAATAAGAAAAAAGGATCTACACTGTGGAGATAATATCAACACTCTTGGACAAGAAGACAGCGAATTCCAGTGGTCTGAAGCTTTCAAATGGTATTTTACATTTTCCCCTCAGAAAATAAACTCAAACAAAGTTTGGACTTCTGAAATTACACTAGAAGGGTGTATGGAAGAGCTCTCTGAATTCAAAGAATTGGTTCTCTAGTGTGTAGACGAATTCAATAGTGAGAAGAGAATAATTCAACTATAGGGAAGGACACTAGTCACTCTTGCACCAACACATTTTAGAAAAATGTTTAGACTTCCAGAACCCAATATGAATTTTAAAGGTTCTGAAGTTGATGCCTATCTAAAGGTAAAAAATGGATAAGAAAACCTCTTTGATAATTTTCTAATAGATCCATCACATGATTTTGTGAACTTTTCTTAAATAGAGGTATGTTTACTCAAGTACCCATATACAGAGTTTGCATGGTCTTTTACAAGAATCATTGGAAAGAGTCCACAATTGTTGTTCCAATATATGGTCTATATATTCTACATCACTTTGTTCACGATGGTCCCATGTTCAATTTGGATCACATTATTTCAAACGAAGTTTCCTTCTAGTTGAGAAACTTTCAAAAAACAAAGAAGTTTCATATGAATTCTTATTTAATTTATGTTATACCCTATTGTCATATATTTGAAGATCTACCATGAACAATAAAGTTGGACTATAATAAGGATCGAATATAGTTCTGGTATCCTGCACTATGGAGGCATAAGACTCCATACCATTTTTATGAAGTACAAGGTGCTTCCTTGTCTACCTTTAAAAAGATGATTCATGGTCCCACTATATCAATACTATCAATGGAATCTTAAGCCTTTCTTGTAGGAAAGGGATTTTTTGAGGTTCTAGACTATTTCACCTATGTCAAACTATATGGTTTTCAAGAAAAACCATATTTACTCCCTTTTTTATGTTTTTGATAAGTTATTCACAGTCGAAGTTTGTAAACAACATAAATATTGGACAAATTTCTTTAATAAGAAATGGAAAACACAATTCATTCCACTTCCTTTGAAAATTGGAGAGATTATTGTCAAGAACATCTCCCATTTGGATGAATTCACTATTTATTTTGATCATTTTAAATTAATAGAATTCATTAATTCCATGGATTTGACCCTAATGGCTTGTTCTCGACACACATGTTTACATTTGGATATGGATTGTCTTTTAATAAGTCAACTCAAATGGATGAGGGAGGAGGGGATAACCAAAACCCTCTATAGGTTTCCCTTGAAAAACACCAGGATGACATTGATACTCTAGTTAGCATGAATTACTAGTACAAACAAAAAGGCTGAACCATAGAAAGTGGTAAGCCTGGATCACCAAATATTTCTCAGAAAAGTTCTTCGACAAGGAGAAAATCTCATGGAAACAACCAAGAACAAAGGAAGTATCTCATTGGGAGATGTGATGATCAAGGTGACAAAAACCCTCCTAAAAAGAGTCTTGAAAAGTTGCATACAGTCCCAGTGAAAAGGAAAAGAGTCTATTGAAAAATCAAGTCAAGAAGTACCAAAACGTGAAGTTATGGAAGTTGATGTTGAAATTGGAGAGCTTGATTGGGTTGAGAAATGAATAATTGAAAGTAGGATAATTGTAGAACAATTGTCTTGTGAAGATCCATTATTCTTTGAAGAAGAATTAGTCACTCTCCATTGTGCTACATTTAATAAAAAAACAAAGAAATTACAAATTGAAAAGGTAAATTTGAAAAATAAAAAAGTTGTTGAAACATGGAGTTCATAGATAGACATGACATGAGTAGAACATTCTAAGGTTTTGCAATTCCATCAAGCCATGGGACGCACTAGGATACTCCATTGATGAACAAGAAAAGGAAAACATGGTTCTGAGGAAGAAAATAAAATATTTAGAGGATGCTCTGCTACCCCAGCCTTTGTTCATTGAACCCATTTATGCAATTAGACCACTTGTGTTGGAGGATATAGCTAAATCAAGTTCAAGGTTAAAAGGTGATTCAATTCTGCTAACAACTATTAGAAAATATGTGGGAGATAACATTAAAAAGTGGGTCACTTTAATCTTTGACATTTGGGAACTAGAAACTAGTTCAACTACCCTCTCTACAAGGATTTCAAATTTCAAGGAAGATCTCCAAAAAGGTTTAGAGAACTATGAACATTTTTACAAAGAAGTTGTCGGTGCCTTTTTTTCCATCAAGTATGNTAAAAAGTGGGTCACTTTAATCTTTGAAATTTGGGAACTAGAAACTAGTTCAACTACCCTCTCTACAAGGATTTCAAATTTCAAGGAAGATCTCCAAAAAGGTTTAGAGAACTATGAACATTTTTACAAAGAAGTTGTCGGTGCCTTTTTTTCCATCAAGTATGAACGATGTTCATAGAAGGGAACAAAATATTCCTTCCAAATTTATACTTAAACAAATAAATTCATGTTGGCTAAGGAGGATCAAGTGTTTATGAGAAATGGTTGTTGAATGTGACACTATAAATACAAAAAAAATGTGATTTGTTTCTTAAGCTTGTTGAATTAGCTAAATAATTGGAGGGCCCACATTTGATTATGGAATTGTTAAGAACCAAATACCAATATAGCATAGAAAAACCTCAGAAAAAGTACTCAACGCCTTGAAAAAGAGATAAAGGTAATAAGCCTCTTCGAGGGGGAAACCTCCTTTTACCCCACTTAAATGTTCAAGTACAAGATGATTCAAAATGAAAATGTCTCATTGGTATATATATGAGACTAGGAGGTATAATTACAACTAATGGCCTAAAGCTGACATAAATAAAATAGCATTACTAATATAATATGCCACAATTAAGGGGTAATGAGCCAATATTAGGGATTAACATGCCCCTCCCCTTGAGACAAGTGTTGTCCACAATGCTTGAGTAACTCTGGATACTTCTGTATAAAAGACTCATATTCCCAAGTGGAATCATCAGCCGGTAGTTTCCTCCATTTAATGAGATACTCTGAAATGGATCTATTCCTCAGCTGGCGAATTCTTGTGTCAGTGATGGCTTCAGGTTCCAATATGATTTTTCCTTCCTCGTCAAGTTCTGGCAATATAGTTTGAACCAGGATCTTGTCGCCTATAACCTTATTTAAGCATGAAACATGGAAAACTGGGTGTACCCGTGAAGATGCAAGTAGCTCTAATTTGTATGCCATAGTACCAATATTAACATAGTTACCAACTTAATGAGAACCGTGACCTCAAAACGAGAACTCTAGCCCTTAAAACCCATATTTTTGCATTAAAAACATGAAAAACAACCCCCAAAACAAAAAGTGGTGCTAGCGGTAGCACCATTTTTTGTAACTGGGCCAAAATTACAACTTTTTTCAAGCATGGGCTTAAAGGATCAAATGGCCTCTCAAACAAACTTTAAAATCAACCCCTAAATAAAAAAGTGGTGCTACCAGTAGCACCATTTTTTGTAACCGGGTTAAAATTACAACTTTTTTCAAGCATGGGCTTAAAGGATAAAATGGTTGCTCAAAAAAACTTTAAAATCAACCCCCAAATCAAAACATGGTGATATGGATAGCACCAATTTTTATGATCGGGTCAAAATTACAACTTTTTGCAAGCATGGCCTTAAAACATAAAATAGTTGCTTAGAAAAACCTTAAAATCAACACCTAAATAAACACATGACGCTACCTAAAGCAAAAAAAAATTTCTAAACGCCAAAATTACAGCTAATTACAACCAAATTCAAACTATGGCCTTGACAACAAATCCCTACACGAATAAAAAACTCAAAATTAGATCCTAAATGGTCACTTGAAAATTTATTTACTGACTTTTTTTTTTCTTTTTAAATTTACATTAAAATATAAATAAAAAGAAAAGAGAAAATCTTCATAAATATATATTTTTTAATGAAGACAAAAAAAAAAATTTAAAATATATTTAAAATCTAAATTTAAAAGAAAAACAACAAAACTTAACAAAATGGTGAAAACCAAAGAAAACCTAAAAACAAATGAAAAAAAATAAAATTTGGTTGGAAAACAATAATTTAAAACAAAAATACTTTTTATTTTTTGAAATAACAAAAAAAAGCCTTCAAACTTAAAAAAATTAACCAAAAGAAAACTGAAAAAATAACCAAAAAAAAACTAAAAAAACAAAATTCAATTAAAAAATAAACTTTAAAAACTTAATTTTTTTCATAAATATCTTTAAAAAAATCATAAAACATATAATTATATATGTTTTATATATTAAAACATATATAATTATATGTTTTAATATATAAAACATATATATCGTTTATATATATATATATATATATATATATATATATATATATATATGTTTTAATATATAAAACATAAATATGTTATATATTTTTTTTATATACAAAACATAAAACATAAATGTATATATATAACATAATATATATATGCCAATGGGAGTGTAAACACAATTTATTAAATCAGAGTATGGTAATCCCGGTCGATTATCTGGTTTATGATCTATAGTTCAGATCTCGCCCCCTGATCATTCTAGTCCCTCTGCTACAAAAGAACGATTGTCTCTTACTCAACGTAATTCGTATTCAGACTTTCACTATTTTATTCAACAGAAACGAGAAAGATTTCCTCGATACCGTGCATCCCCCATCCCGATCCATAGCTAGCAACTTTTGTTCCATCTCCAGCAATATTCCCTCGGTTCCCTCCCACACAAGCAGCTTTCTATCTTTCTAGGCCTTGATTTACTTACTCTTCTTTATTTAACATTTAACTAAGGCATTACGTCCGTAGGTTCGCCCATCCATAGTCCGCTTTCACCTCCACACTGGTAACAAATATGGCAGCCTCAGAAGTACAGAAGTATATTAAGGATGCCTCGTTTAATTAAAGGGAGTTGCCGAGTCAGGAAGTTGGTCAGTTCCAAAACCTATGTCCCAGTAAAAAGATTTTTTGATAGGCCCCTATATGTCACGGGCACAAGTGATCAAGTTCATAACGAGAAGAATGAAGCTGAAAGCATGGAATCGAGATAGAAACTCAAGAGTAGAAATTGGAAACCCTTTAAATGGTTCCCACAGCGTCCAAAAGATCTATCCCCTCTGGCAAGAAGAATCCCTCAATCAGAGCCAAGCCGGGAAGGTGACTCCAAGAGAACGAAGGGAACCGAAGGGAAGCTAGAGATAGTGAAGCGTGGCGCGATGCCGAGCATCGCCCCAGCCCCTCGCGGGCCTGGCCCAGGTCCTGTGGACACCCAAAAGACCTGGGCCATGCCTGCGGGGGGCTGGGGCAATGCCCAACATCGTGCCACGCTTCACTATCTCTATATGCTCTAATTTAATAAAATTTGTTTACACCATATCAGACCAGGTTACTATTATATATATTCGCAGTGATTCTATATTCATTGCTTTTTCGTTGTGCCGGATGATCTCATTCTCAGAATAGGTTGGGTGGGTGTTCATGTATGAGCAAGATACACTTGCAACTATTTATAACAACAAACATCGAAATTCATTTCAGTAAGTTCCATTTTCCATTTCATGATCATATGCGACTTACTATAAGGTGAACATGGAAAGCAAATAAATCAAAGGTCGTAAATACATAATGATTTATTTATTTATATATGTAATTTAATTACACTTTTATTATATTATCCTTATTATTTCTTGGGCCTTGGCTCGAAGCATCGATTTCAATAGCATCCATTTTTTATTTTGAATGGTGGAGCTATTATATATGTAATTATCCATAAGATAATATAGTATTAACTGATCAATATTGAAATCAATGGTTTATAGATAAGTATACAGGCCGACTTGGTTTTTGGGTTCGTTGTGCTCAGACATAAAGGAGGGCCCTAACAAATCAATTATCAAAATTATGCCAAAAATGGAAATATGCTTAATGGGAAGGCAATTCGTTATTAGTTTGTTCTATCACCATATTAGACTAGGTTACTGTGAAATCGTGAAGTGCCCAATTTGTATGAATGCTAGTGTGTATGAGTGATTGTGTTCTTGTTTATGTAAGTTTCATTGTTTCAGAAGGATTGATTGAATTCCTTAACTAATTTAGAAAATGAGCGTTAATATATCTCCTTTAGGAATGAGAGATTCTATACAAGTTTTTCCCCTCAACATGGAAGTTGGTATTTGGAACCCTCAGATTTTACTTCACGTGTTGTCCATCAGAACTTTGTGGTTTATACGAAGATTTGAAGATGAAATCTCTAAATAATTAATAATGAAATAATGAAACAATTTTGAAGGGTTAGCGGAAGGTTTCATTTAACCATGATCGGATTAATTTTGCATGGATAAGGGAGGGAGAATTCTGAGAATCATTGATTAGATGCAAAAAGCCCGGGTGAGAAATTTGTCAGAGGGTTTCGTCTTGGAGTGACCTAAATATTGGATATTTTGTCACCTTTGTTTTCTTATGGCAATCCTTGCCATCAAAAGCTCGACAGTTTCTTGTTCCTAACTAAGTCTTTATGTTAAGTTACTTGGATTTAGATCTTTTCAGTTGCGCATTATCGATAGCCTGGGTGAGTGAGCCTTATCTCTATATCTAGGATTTGTTGTAGAGTAGAGGGACTTATGATTAAAACCTTGGAATTACTTGGGTGTGCGCTCTGGTATGGTGCGTTCTCCTTTGCGAATTGATTTATTCTTGCGTATGTAGTCAATTGAAAATGGATTCTAATTGGGACTTTTGCACCCTACTTAACATGCTCGCAGCAACAAATTAAATGGAGCATTACAACTGTGTATGCTGATTGTTAACAGGATATTCGAAGGGTGTACATTCGTACCCCTTTTAATGGAGGTGCACACATAGTAGACTCATATATGTATATATAAAACATATAATTATATATGTTTTATATATTAA
>JASDQU010515303.1:56662-69613 GCA_032191745.1 Picea mariana | reverse complement strand
CTCTACCTCTAATTCCTCATCTCATTCATCATTGATTATCATTGGGAAGAAGGATACTACCTTTAGAATCTTCACAATATTTGTGTTAGAAGGTTCTTGAAATAAGGAGTTAAAGTGCCTGGCTCTCTCCTTTGAAATTTCCTCGAAGGTCCTCACTCTAGATCCTTTCCTTTTCTTTAGTTCCCATATTGTATTAACGTTTTTATTTGCTTAGCATAGTTAT
Organism: Picea mariana; assembly: GCA_032191745.1. Taxonomy (NCBI): domain Eukaryota; kingdom Viridiplantae; phylum Streptophyta; class Pinopsida; order Pinales; family Pinaceae; genus Picea; species Picea mariana. The sequence continues at coordinate 69,390 of JASDQU010515303.1, read as the reverse complement.
GAAATAATTTTGTATTATTGTCACCTTCTGCCATCCATATTGCTTTGGTTTTTAACCTAGATGTTGCCTCTTTTTAAGCCAAGAATTATCTTGGTATTCCTTTTAATCTTCTAAGATTTGATTTTTCCTCCTCTAAGAATTATCCTTCCTTATTCTTTTCATATATATCTTTTATTTTATCTTCTATTTCAACAAATTCTTTCTTTGCAATTAGAGATTTGTTCTTCACCCATATTGCCACCGCTTTCTTAGCATTTTTTTGTCAAATTGATACATAACATAATCTCCTTGTTTTGGGTAAAAAACTTTCCATGTCCACATTATTGTTTCCTTAAATCCTTCTTCCTCCAACCATATGTGATTAAATTTGAAAGACCTAAAAGGTTTTTTATCATCTTTATCTAATTGTAGAATGATTGGAAGGTGGTCCTAATGGTCCTACTTTTGTACCCATGATCTCTTCTAGAACATTCATTTCCACCAAAAACTTGTATAAACACTTTAATATYCCCTCTTTTCCCCTCCAATTTTTTTYCCAAGTTGGAACCAGTTCTAGGGGTTCTACATCACACAACCCCAAGTCTTCTAATAACAGATTAAAAAATCTATAAGAGGGTTTGACCTTGATCCTTTCCCCTAAACTTCTCCTACTTTTAAAGTTAGGTTTAAATATCCACCTATGATCACATTATCCTTTCWAAGCTCCTCCATCCTTTTTAGATTTTTCCAAAAACCATTTCTTTCCCATGGGCCCATACAAATTTCTTAGTGAAAATTATMTACCAATTTTTTTAGCTTTTAGAATTGTCAGAATTCTCGTAGGTAATAAAGAAGAATTTATAAGTTCCAAAGATTCATTCCAACCTGGTATTGATCCCTTAAATGTTCCTTTTGAGTCTAGTGCTTTGAAACTTTAACCTTTTGAAACTGAATACATGATTCCTATGGATTTAACCTCTTCACACACATATTCTTGTATTAGAATGACATCTAGCTTGTATATGGACAAACATATCTTGAGGGATAACTTCTTGTGGGCACAGACTTGATAGCAGGACTTGTGACCATGACAAAGTTCATAGACCCATTTTCCACAGTGACATAGGGAGTAGCCAATTTGGACTACTTTTGGAATAAAGATTATCCAAATTATTTTGAGAATGAAACGAAAGCGGAAATATAAGAAGTAAATACATAGATATATTTAGAGATACAATAAAGCACAATTTTTATTAATGGAAGAAATGTACAGAAACTGTAAAATTATAGAGTGAATGAACTCTCTAGAATGATGGCAGCTTATCTCTGAGAAGAGATGTGATGGCTACGTTCATTCCAAGAAGATGGTTACAATGAGGCTCTAAAGGCCTTTTTAACATAAATCATAAATGAGAAAACCTTAAACATCCAAAAACCTAACCCTAGGAGATGACGCGCCAAAAGTCATGTGGGCCCCGATGGGGTAAGTTGGTACATCAACTTTCCAAGGTCATAAATTTTGCATACAATCTCCATTTTAGGCGTAGGATAGCTCGTTGAAAAGAACTATCCAATGAATACACATGTTTCCATCACACTTTGTCTAAATCCAATAGTGTGACTGTGTCACGCCCAAAAAACATTGTTTAGGGCCTTAAAATGGCCTTAGAAGTTTAGGACTCGAAAAACCATAGAAAAACTGCCCAAGGTGGAAACCCCACTTTTGAGCCAGTGAAATAGGTGGGTACCCACTGATTTTCACCTCGGTCATTATTCCCCCCTTAGGAAGTAATGGTCTCCATTGTGTCAAGTTCCCATGGAAGATGGGGAAGCTTTTGTTGAATCTGAACCATGTTGAACTGCTTGCCTTGTTGAAGAAGTTGTCCTACTTAGCTTGTTGAAGGTTGTTATGAACTTGTTGTCGGAGGGGTTGGATCCGTTCAACTGATCTCTCTGCATGATTTTCCCGAGTGTGGGAGGGCTTTGTGGATGAAGATGCAATATGAGGGGTATGAAGGGATATGTTGTAACTTTGCTAGATTGGGCAATGTGGAGGCACCCCCGTAGATGATGCAACAATATTTTTGTGCTCTTCTACAATTTTCTTTTGCTGGATAAAAAGGTCTTGGGCCGAGGCTGGAGTGGTTGCAATGCTCTTTTGTTCACCTTCTACCCAGATTGTGAAGAGGATGACTTTACGGTATGAGATATTACTTTGCGGAACTGTTTTGTTGGGACAATAATCAGGACTACCTCTGGTATTTTGTAGAGTTGAACCCCCAAAGTAACAATGACACTACAGGGTCAAGACTCATAAACAACATGACGCTTCCACATATATGGTTGGTCTAACAGAACATCATAGACTTCCAATGGGGAAACATCACACAATACCTAATCCTCGAAGGGCTTGATGTCGTAGGACATGCAACATTGTTGGATGACTTGCATATCTCAACCCTGGCAAAACCACCCGATGTTGTATGGTTGCGGGTGTGGTTTTGTCTGCAAATCTAACTGCTTAATGACCTCTACTGAGGTTAGGTTCTTCTGGCTTCTGCTATCAATAATAAAATGCATCGGGGTTCGGTTCGCCCACATCTGTGAATGGAAGAGGCGCTCCCCCTCCTCAGGATCCTATGGTTTTTCCAGCTGGATTGTTGTGATTGTGACAGTAGCAATGGGTTCTACATCAATGATCTGTCTCCTTTTATTATTTTCTGAATCATAGTCCGATTCGGGGCTCGGATTTGTTTCTTTGAGCTCGAATACCAATGAATGTTTTGATCAACATTCATTGGTGTGGTGCCAAGGGATTTTGTGGAAGTCGCACCACTTCCCAATGTCCTTCTTTGTCTTCACGTTGCTCTTATTTTCTTGTAGCTTGGACTGGTTGTCTTGAAGTTGGATATTCTGTGAATTAGGGTTGCCTTTACCATACTTTGGTTGTTGCGGGTTTGCAGACCCAAATTCCCACTTGTTCTGTTGCTTAAATTTCTTCTCGATTTTGACAACATATCGATGAGTATCTCCCAATGATGATATGCCCAAAAAATCAATTTCGGTTTGGATGTACTTGTGTAGAGCCCTGCGGTATTTTAGAACCGGATTTCACTTGGATTTTTTGATACCCAGCTTGGTGCGCAAGGTATGGAAGGTATTTGTGAACTTTGACATTGTTTGGACCCTCTCTTGATGCAACATGGTCCATCTCATGTACTGGTCATCATAATTTTCCACAGGGTAATATTTCTCTTTGACTACATCCATACAAAAATCCCAAGTGGACTCAACCCCAAATATTCAAGATTCCTCTATGGAATTTTGCTCCTAGTAAGTTTCCCACCAATGTTTGACATGGGGGAGAGTCTCAAGGAGTGAAAATGTGATATTTTCTCTGTCAGAAAAATTGTGGATAGAGAAATAACCTTCTAGTAGATTTAAGCACATTTCCAAAGCATCCTCATCGATCTGACCTTCAAATATGGGAATATCAAAAGTAACTTGTACCTTGAATGGGTCAATGTCTCCAAAGTGACTGCTTGAAGAAGACGCGCCTGCTATTGTCGACAATCGTTGAAGGATTTGGGAAAAATTCTCCAACATCTCGTTCCTCTATTGCGCGAGGGCTTCCGTGAGCAACATCTTGATGGGATATTAAACTCCCTCGTCTTTCTTTTCTTCTACCATGGGAGGCCTCTTGGGCCGACAAGAGCAATTTTCGTTAAGAGAAACTAGCTCGAGACCCAACTCTCTATACCATCACCTCGTCGGGGACATGCACTAAGAAACAACAAGGAGTAGCTTGCTCTGATACCACTGATCTAAATTATTTTGAGAACTTAATGAAGGAGATAATATAAGGAGTAGATACACAAATATATTTCCAGAAACACAGAGATACAGTAATGCACAATTTTTATTAATGAAAGAAATGTACAAAATGTTAGGATATTTAAACACTTAGGAGTTAGTTAAGATCTACTTGGTCTAATGTGTCGTTAGGTGAAATTGTGTTTCTTTAGTATGCATTAATGAAAGAAATGTACAAAATGTTAGGATATTTAAACACTTAGGAGTTAGTTAAGATCTACTTGGTCTAATGTGTCGTTAGGTGAAATTGTGTTTCTTTAGTATGCATTAGTATGCATTTATAGTTAGGAAATCTGACAGTCACGATATGTTCCCGACATAGAGTGATTTTACGGTTCATATTCTCCTCGATCTTAATGGCCATTGATATGTGGCTTGACACACGATTGGTCCATGATTTCTATTTAAAGAGCATGGAGGGTCATTTTTCGATGATCGATTGTGAGAAACTCTCTTGTAATCTTTTTTCTTTTGCATTAATAAACTACTCCAAGTGGTCGCGTTGGTTGGGGCAGTGGATGTTTCCCCGTAGAGGTTTTACCACATCAAAACATCGGTGTGTTGATATTTGATCTGGTTGTGTGAGTGGTTACTGAAGGTGGTCGTCCTCTTTTGGAATACCTTTGTTGTCGAACATGGTATTAGAGCCTGTTTGAAGACATGCTCCTGTTGTAGATCGAGATCGTAAAGTCAAGTTGTCTCATCTCCATTTTATGTCATTTTCATACATTTCTGGGCTGAGAGGATTGTTCCATTGTTTTTGGAGGGCTCATTTAAGTCAGGAACACTTTTCGTTTCACTCAAAAAAAAATTTGTTTTCCCAAAATGCGACCATTTCAGTCAGATTTGGAGGTATAAAACTTGAATACACTTTTTTAAATTTTTTGCAGAGTATTATTTTGGTTTTATGTTATTTATTTCCGGGTTGCTACTCTTTTAGATCTGTGCATGCTCTTTTACCCGCGCCCTGTGCAATCTCGACAAATCAGAAACATAAAGGAAAAGGTGCACCTTCCGGGTAAGCTAACCGAGATCTAACCCTTGTTGTCATCGAGAAGCGAATTTTTTTTCTTGTGTGAAAATAGTTTTTTTAGCACGCTCTCCAAGACCGTCAACAACAACACCAACAGATTTCTCTTGTTAAACAATACAATATGTTCTGCTAGACCATTTGGTTAAAAGTTTCTTTATTAAGTAAGAGGTCTTGAGTTCAAGTCTCTCTTTTGTTACTTTTTTTGAAAAAAATCATGTTAAAATTTGTGAAGTGTATTTCACTTCAAATATAAAAGTGAATCACTATAAGTAGCTTTAATATTTTATTTTAGAGTTATTTATTTTGCATGCAGTTTTTATTTTATAAAGTAATTTCATTGTAAAAGTGACCTCCACTTCTCTTTATAAAAGTGGGTCACTTCATAAACCAACTTACATCGCCACGTGGTCCTTTGGTTATTATTTATGCCTTTTTTTTAAAAGGGAATAACTTTCACATTCAAAGTCCGTTTTTAGTGCCGTTTTTTTTTAAACCGCCTAACTTTCAAGATCTTTCCATCCAGATCATTAGTTTCAGTTTTTAAATCCATATTATCTGAATATTTAATATGGCTTCTACAAGTAATCTCTTGCTTACCAGCACCAACTACTTCCAATGGAAATCTCATATGGAGGATTTATTAAGAAGTAAGACTTGTACTGTATTACCTTGGGAAAGGAAACAACACCCACTGATGCTGATAAGAAAGTCAAATGGGATAATAGGAATGACGAAGCACGTGGATGAATCAGAATGTCCATCTCTCCTGATTTAAGGTTCCACCTTCAATCAATTGATCAACCCAAAGAAGCTTGGGACAAGATTGAATCTGTGTTTGGTAAACACAATATTATTCGAGAACAACAATTAGAAGATCAAGTACTGACTTTAAGTCCAAATAAATTTTCTTGCATTGAAGACTGTCTATCTAAGTTTAAAACGCTCAGAACTTTATGTGAAGAATGTAAGATAAATATAGAAGAAGATCGTTGCATCTATCTTATTCTTTCTAAGCTAGGTAGTGCATATTCTGTGTCTGTATCTACCTTTTAGGCCATGCAAGAGGCTCTAGGGACAACTTATAAAAAACCCAATCTTGAGAACTTTTGTGATGCTTTGATTAGAGAGCAAGATAAGCTTGTACAACTTGGAGTGATCAACATTGCATGTACCTCCAACAAATCTTTAGTCGTCCATCAGAAAGATAAACCCAAGAATCCCAAGAAGCAACATCCTCGCCACAACAACATGCAATATAAGGGTCCCAAACCCACTCAGACAACTTCTGCTCCTAATGGTGACAAAGGAGCAAAATATAAAAGTAAGAAGACTGACAGACAATACAACTTTTGTGTTAAAGATGGGCATGATGAGTCCAGATGTTTCAAGAATATGGCAACTTTAGAAGCAACGATGAAGAAACACAACATCAGTATTGTTTCTACTACTTCTTCTTCTTCTCATGGACATGCACTTTCTACTTCTGGTTTCTCCTTCAATACAACTTCTATTTCTTCTTATGATGAGTGGGTTATTGATTCTGGAGAATCTAATCATATGGCTAAGGATAGAGACATATTTTCTGCTCTAAATTAATATAACACCAAGAAAATATTTGTTGGTGGTGATAGATCTCTTAGTGTTGAAGGATCTGGAATAGTTCAAGTAGAAAACGGTCATTTCAATGATGTATTATGTGTTCCAAGTCTTTCTTGTAACCTTCTATCAATATATCAAATCACTCATTCAGGTGAAGGTAAAACCTTAGAGTTTCCACCTTACCAAGTTGTAATCAAGGATATAAAAGATCCTAAGCATGTTCTTGCAACTGGAATTGCTGACTATATTACCAGGTTGTACAAGTTTGACAACTTTGGGTCATCATCTTTTTCATCAGTTTTTGTTTCTCATAGCGATGACTTGAGCAAACTTTGGCATGAGAAGTTTGGTCATATAAAATATCGCTCATTGCAACAACTATGTAATCAACAAACGACGACTAGTCTTCCTCTTGTTTCATGCAGAGATGGTGTTTGTGCCAGTTGTGTTCTTGACAAACATCATCGGGACAATTTTGACAAACATGCCTCTTGGCATACCTCAAGCCCTTTGCAACTTTTTCACAGTGATTCGTGTGGTCCACTTTCTTCTGCTTCATTTCCTGGGTGCAAGTATTTCTTAACTTTCATAGATGAATTTTTTAGATGTACTTGGGTTTACTTCTTAAAACTTAAGAGAGAATTGTTTGACAAGTTTTTGGCCTCCAAGGTCCTTGTAGAAAAGCAACCTAGACATCAAATTCAAAAGTTAAGAACAGATAATGGAGGCGAATATGTGAACAATAATTTTACAAGCTACTGCACTATACAAGACATCCAAATGCAACATATTGTTCCATATACACCACAACAAAATGGTGTTGCTGAGAGAAAGAGCCACACATTAAAAGAAATGGAAAATTGTATGATCCAATCTAACGGATTAAGTCTAAAGTGTTGGGTAGAAGCAATCAACTGTGCAAATTACATAGTAAATCACACTCCCACAAAGGCTCTTAAAAATATAACACCGGAAGAAGCTTGGACTAAAATTAAACTAGATGTAAGTCACTTTCGTGTATTTGGTAGTATAGCATGGGCTCACAATCCTGATGAGAAAAGGAAAGCATTGCATCCTAAAAGTGAGAAGTGTATATTTATTGGTTATTCTGAAGATGTCAAAGGTTATAGAATTCTTCAACCACATTGTAATGAAATTATTATTAGAAGAGATGTTAAATTTGATGAAAATCTCTTGGCCCGCGAGCCTAATTCGCCAATTGTGCCTTCTTCGGCCTGCGATCCATCTTTGGCATTTGTGCCTTCTTATGTTCCTATTTTGGTTTCTTCTTCAGATGATGGCAGTGAGGATGAAAATCCACCTCCACCTACTCACCTTCCTCCAGATGAGTCCTTTGAACCTGAACCAACACCAGCTCCACAACTTCCTAGATGGGTCCGTTCAACACGAGAAGCAGCTGGTGATCTTGTCGGTAATCTTTCAGATCAGTGTCGGACACGTTCACAGTTCCAACGAGCCTCTTCTATTTTGGCTCAAGTTTTAGAGATTCATGATCCAGAGACATTTGCAGAATCTTCAGGTCATCCAGATTGGGATACAACAATGAATGAAGAGTATCGTTCTTTAATGGCCAACGATACTTGGGATTTTGTACCTCTTCCAAAAGGAAGAAAACTTGTCAAATGTAAATGGGTCTACAGAACTAAGTATGCATCAGATGAAAGTGTTGAAAGACACAAAGCTCGACTAGTTGCCAAAGGATTTTCCAAGTTGAAGGAATTGACTATAATGAAACTTTTGCCCCTGTAGCCAAAATGAATTCCATCTGCCTTGTTCTTTCCCTCGTTGCCTCAAATAAATGGGAGGTCCATCAGATGGATGTTAAATCTGCCTTCTTGCACGGAGGTTTTCAAGAAGAAATCTACATGGAACAACCTCTTGGCTATGTCTAGAATGACTCTAGCGTTGTTTGTCGCCTTAAGAAATCTCTTTATGGTCTTAAGCAAGCTCCCTGAGCTTGGTATGCCAAAATGGACAACTTTCTTATTGACACTGGATTATCTAGATGCCATTCTGATCCTAATGTCCATACCAAGAAAGTAGGAAGCCATCTCATAATCCTTGTCCTTTATATTGATGACCTTATCCTTACTGGTAGTGACTCAACTTTTAAACCATGTGAAAACTAACCTTAAGAAGAAATTTGAAATGACAGACTTAGGTTTTTTGCACTATTTCCTTGGCCTCCAAGTTTTGCAAACCAATGAAGGAATTTTTCTTTCCCAGTCTAAGTATGATTGTGATATTCTTTGTCACTTTCACATGGATGATTATAAACCAACCCCTTCTCCCTTTCAGTCTGGAGTCAAGCTTACTGCCATGGGTACTTCTCCCGAAATTGATGCCACCCTGTACCGTCAGTTAGTTGGTAGCCTCTTATATTTGACTCATACCCGTACTAATCTTTCCTTTGTTGTTGGTCTTGTTTCCCGGTATATGCAAACACCCCATGAAAGCCATTGGAAAACAACTAAAAGGATACTTCCCTATGTTCATGGTACAATTCAGTTCAGGATACATTACAGTTTAGGGATGACTCCTTTATTGGTTGGTTTCACTGATTCAGATTGGGCCGATGACCCTGATGATCCAAAGTCTACTGCGGGTTATGTTTTCAGCCTTGGTTCAGGACCTGTCACTTGGGCCTATAAGAAAAACAGGCTATTTCACTTTCTTCAACAGAAGCAGAGTACAGAGTAGTGGTAAATGCAAGTCAGGAAACCTTGTGGCTTTGATAGATCCTTTCAGAGTTTGGATTTCAGTAGCAACATCCGACCAGCCTTTGGTGCGACAATCAGAGTGCCATCAATCTTGCCAAAGGCCTAGTTCAACATCAGCGCAGCAATCACATCGAGCTACACATGCACTTCATCAGAAAGCTCATTCATGATCAAGTTATTGAAGTGATCTTTTTCCCTATAGAAGATCAAGTTGCAGACATTTTCACAAAGTAACTTATAGAAGCAAAGTTTTCCAAACTTCGATCTATGTTAGGAGTTCAGGAAGTTGTCATTAAGGGGGGATAGGCTCTAATGCCTCCTTCCTTCTCCTATTGTGTCACTATTGTAAATCCTTCGATCCTATCCTAAGTTGTTATTAAGGGGGGATGTTATGATATTTAGACACTCAGGAGTTAGTTAAGATCTACTTGGTCTAATGTGTCATTAGGTAAAAGTGTGTTTCTTAGTGTGTTTCTTTATTATGAATTAGTATGCATTTGTAGTTAGGAAATCCGACGGTCACGATATGTTCCTGACATAGAGTGATCTGATGGTTCATATTCTCCTCGATCTGGACGAACATTGATTCATGGCTTGACACCTGATTGGTCCATGATCTCTATTTAAAGAGCACGGAGGGTCATTTTTCGATGATCGATTATGAGAAATTCTCTTGTAAAATATCTCATTAATCTTTTTTCTTTTGCATTAATAAACTGCTCCAAGTGGCCGAGTTGGTTGAGGTCGTGGATGTTTCCCTGTAGGGGTTTTACCACGTCAAAAAATTGGCGTGTTGATCTTTTATCTGGTTGTGTGAGTGGTTATTGAAGGTGTTTGTCCTCTGTTGGAATACCTGTGTTGTCGAGCATATAAACTGTAAAATTACAGAGTGAATGAACTTGCTAGAATGGTGGCAGTTTATCTCTGAGAAGAGATGTGATGGCTACGCTGATTCACAAGAAGATGGTTACAATGAGGCTCTAAAAGGATTTTTAACATAAATAATAAATGAGAAAACCCTAAACATCCAAAAACATAACCCTAGGAGATGAAGTGCCAAAAGTCATGTGGGCCCCGATGGGGTAAGTTGGTACATCAACTTCCCAGGGTTGTAACTTTGCATATGATCTTTGTTTTAGGCGCATGATAGATAGTCGAAAAGAACTATCCGATGAATACACATGTTGTTGTCACAAACTGAAAAAATCTAATAGTGACGTGCCCAACAATAGGGCCTCAAAATGACCCCCTAAGTTTAGGACCCGAAAAACCGTAGAAAAACTACCAAGGTGGAAACCCCTGTTTTGAGCCAGTGGAATAGGTGGGTGGCCACCGATTTCCACCTGGATCAACATATGAGGTGGTAGATCCAGAGCTATATCTACTATGTGCGATAGTAGTGCATCCAGATGTTGGTGGATGGGATATCTTCCTCGCTAAGAGGCAGTGCTGATTTTTGTAGCTTCAGGAGGTATTCCGACTAGAGGCCAAGGTGCAGAAGGACAAATCGAGTATAAGGTATACGTGATTTGTAGTGGAACAAACATCGTATGTCCACGGTTTTCCAGTTGGTGAATCACATATCTGTGTTTTTGGGCAAGTGAAAATCTGTATAGGATGACAGGTGACGTCAGCAGGCTGTACAGGTGGTATACACTAGATTCTTGGGCAAAGGAAATTTCCATATATTGTTGAGGTTTGGTTTTATTTTTTGTATATTAGAGGACAAGGATGTCCTCAGATTTGGTGATTTTTGAGAGAACTAGTTCTGTCCTCAGTTTAATGACTTTGAGAGGACTCGTTTTGGTCCTCAGATTTGGAGAATTGGATAAAGTTATAGAACAAAAAAATTGTGTCTCTTTCATATTGATGATTCATCTATGATCTTGTTGTTTTCGCTACATATATTTTCAGTCAATAAATTGAGTATAAAGTTGTTCAGTGATAGTTACATCACTAGGAATGATCCAGGTGGATATCGGTAGCCACTCACCTTTTCCAACTCGCTCAAAACAGTTTTCTGACAATTTTGGCAATTTACTATTTTTAGTAGTTTTTAACTTCTAGGGCCATTTTGAGGGCCTAAATGAAGGTTTTTTGGGATCGATATTCTCAATGATAGCCAAAGGTTATGCTTGAGCCCCCAAAATGAATCTCCTCGACGATACATTTCCAACGGGCTATCGTGCACCTAAAACGAAGATCGTATGTAAAAGTTACGACCCCGAGAAGTTGATGTACTAACTTACCCAAACGGGGCCCACATGACTTGGCGTTTCATCTCCTAGAGTTAGGTTTTTGGATGTATAGGGTTTTTGAAATTTCTGTTTATTGTAAAAAGGCCTTTAGATCCTCATTGTAATGATCTTCTTACGAATGAGTGCAACCATCACATCTCTTCTCAGAGACAAGCCTCCACCATTCTAGCAAGCTTGTTTTTTGTTGCATTTTACAGTTTCAACTTATTTCCTTATTGAATAGAAAATCGGTTTTACTATATCTTTGTTATTCTGTGTTAAGCATATTTTAATAATTTGTATTCATTTCGTTTTGCTCATAAAATCTAGATCAGTGGTATCAGAGCGGTCTGCTCCTTGACGTCTTAATGCATGTCCCCAACGAGGTCAGGGTACAAAGAATTGGGTCTCGAGCTTGTTTTTCTTGAGGAAAAAAGGTCTCGCACGCCCAAGAAACCTCTCATTACAGGAGAAAAGAAAGATGTTGGGATAGGATATCGTTTCAAAATGTTGCTTGAGGAAGCCCTCACGCAACAAAGGAACAAGATGATGAATAGTTTCGCGCAAATCCTTCGGTGGCTACCAACAGAGGACGCATCTTCCTCGAGCGAAGGCGCCGCCCACTTCAAGGTACAAATCAACTTTGATATTCCTATATTTGAAGGCCAAATAGACGCAGATGTTGTAGACAGTGGTTGAATCTATTAGAAGGGTATTTTTCTGTCCATAACTCTTCGAATAGAGAAAAGATTACTTTTGCACTCCTCAAATTTGTTCCCCGTGTCAAAGATTGGTGGGAAAATTTCTATGAGCAAAAGGAAACAAAGGAAACCTCATTATTTATAGTCGCGACCACCTAGGAATCCTTCAGGGATGTTATTAAGGAAAAATACTACCCTCTCGAAAGTTATGACGACTTGTATACCAAATGGACCACACTATGGCAAGAAAGAGACCAAGTAGTGCCAGAGTTCACAAATATCTTCCATACCTTGCGCACCAAGATAGGTATGAAATATTTTGAGTGACATCTGGTGCTCAAGTATCGCGGTGCTCTGCATAGATACATATAGACCGAAATGGAAATTTTGGACATCTTGTCCTTGGACGCGACCTACCGATATGCCGTCAAAATCGAGCAGAAGCTCAAACAAAAGACACGACAATTTGGGCCTGGGAAACCTTCATAGAAAAAGCCAGGAAGGGGGGGATCCAACCCACATAACAAAGGATAGATAAAATATGGACAGTATCAGGACAACCAAT
>JASDQU010515303.1:30427-41270 GCA_032191745.1 Picea mariana | reverse complement strand
AACTTCGAAGCTTCTTGGGCCTTGCCAATTTCTATCGCAGTTTCGTGTTGGGATTCTCTCATATCACATGGGCCCTCAGCTAAGTAACCAGGGGTGGCGGTAAGGAAAAATTTGTGTGGGGCCTATCCCAACAACAAGCCTTCGATGAATTGAATAAGCATTTATTCTCATCCCCAATACTTTCATTACCGGACCTGCAACATCCCTTTGAAATCGAGACAGATGCTTCAGACTATGTTGTGGGTGTCGTTCTCACTCAACACGGCCACCCCATGGCATATCATAGTGATACACTATCAGATGTTGTCCGTAAGTACCCTACTTGTGACAAAGTAATGTACTCCATTGTGTAAGTCTGCTGCCAGTGGAGACATTACATTCTTGGGAAGGAGACAATCATCCACACTGACCACAAGCCACTACTGTTCATGCAAACCCAAGGAAAATTGCAGAATGATCGCCATCAGAAGTGGTCCACATACTTACAACAGTTCCACCTCAACATCAAGTATAAAATATGAAGTACCATCCAATTTGTTGATTTCCTCAGCCGACCTCCAGTCGTGACACTCACCACGGTGCTAGACTCTTGTGGCCACGAGACCTCCGGATGACCCCACCTCTACGAGACAGACCTTGACTTCTCCACCACCTACCAAATGTTGGGTGCCAACTCAGTGGTCGCTAATTTCCATCTTCAAGATGGGTTGTTGTTTCGTCTGGGCCATCTCTACGTTCCATTAAGTGAGCGTGAAAAGCTGATTTGGGAAGCTCACTATAATTGGGTGCCAGGACACTTTGGCATCGAAAAGACAATGGCAGTGTTGCATAAACATTTCTACTGGCCGAAACTTCGACAGGATGTCGACAAGTATATCAGGTCCTACATTGCCTGCGCTATTGCCAAACCGACCACTAAGAAATAGGGCCTGTAGACCCCTCTTCCTACTCCTGACAGGCCGTGGGAATCCATCTCAATTGACTACATGTCGGGCCTCCCATCCACTAAGAGGGGAAATGAATTTGTTTTTGTGGTTATTGATCGCTTTTCCAAGATGGCGATTCTAGTCACCTGGAAGAAGAACATCACAACAGAAGCCACTGCCAAGCTCTTCTTTGAACGAGTATGGGTACATTTTGGGATCCCACAAACCATTACCTTAGAACATGACAGTCGGTTCCTCAGTACATTCTGGTCGAGCCTATGGTCACTGCTGGATACCAAGTTCACCAAATCCACTGCCTTCCACCCCCAGACAGATGGCCAAACTGAGGTCGTCAATCGGATGATCGTACATATCATGCACATGCACAATTCAAAACACCCCCACACATGGGATGAGAGTCTTCCCTATGTCCAACATAGCTACAACCGAGCCCTGCATAGCTCAACTGGCCACAACCCCTTTTAGGTGGGGTTGGGATTCCAACCATTGGGCCCCATGGATGTTGCACTACCCCTGGTGACCACCTCGACCGATTCGTTCCCTGCTCCACCAGAAGCTGACAAAGCCACCTATTTCATTGAGCGGATCTAGCACATCCAGAAACAAGTTCAAGATATTCTACAGAAGTCTAATGCCAAGTACAAGCAACTTCGTGATCAACATCAGGTGTTGGCCCTTGACCAAGTTTTGAGGATCCTTGCTCATGTTTGACCTATTTTTGGGACTTCGACAGGATGTCGAAGGCGGAGCGTAAGACGAAGCGGAGATCACGGGATCTCGGCCCCTTTTTAGGGTCTTTTTGGGTTTTGGGCTTATGTAATGAGTATGGGGATGTCGGCCATGCTTAGGCCTATTTTGTAATGTATAAATAGAAAGCTAGGCAATGTAGGTAGAAGTGATCTGAGTAGATGTGGTGCTAAGTGAAAAAGGAAAGTAAAGGCCAGAGTGCTAAGTGGTAAGTGCTTTGTGCATATTGTGTAAGGCTTGCAGAGCTAAGTGCAAGTCGTCTGTAGCGCTTTGTGCACAAACCGTGGAAGGCTCTTTGCCTAGATCTACTCGAGGAAGGAGAATCTAGCGAGGTGTGCAGATCTCTTGTCCTCTGCGGAGTTGATTTTGAGGCTTTGTGCATGTAAGAAGATTGATCGAAGATAATAAAGAAGATGAAGAGTTGGTGGATGTAGCCCCAGAGTGGGGGTGAACCACGTATATCCTATGTTGTGAATGTTTTATGCTTCTTGGTTTTTCTTTTGTTTATGTGATTCTATGCTTAGTGCGATGTTAGATGATAGATGAATCTGATATGATAGTGTAGTGCTGAATAATGTGAATGCATGCTAGATCTAATCTCTATTGGTATGCTTAGTTCTTGAATCTATTGGATCTATGTGAATATTGCGTTGATCTATTGTTAGGTTTTAGTTGCGCTGTAAACTAAGACTGAATATTGATGAATCATAATTGGTAAGTGCTCTGTTAAGGTGTTACAATCATAGATCTGTGTCTCAGCTAAGGTTGCAGACACTGCAGTCTTGCAACCACCCCTGCCTCTACCTTGGGTGAGACTTCATCTGCTTCGTAGGTGTTGCCGAAAGGGCCGGTAGTTAGGGTTTTGTTGGTGCGTTGTTGTAGCGTTGAACCCTAGGTCTACCCCTGTGCCAACAAATGGTTTCGTTGTCGGTACCTAAAACTGTGATTGCTGGGAATTGAGGAAGAAGAAGCTCTGTGTGAAGATCTGACCCGAAACTGTGAAAGCTTTGTGCGTAGATCTGTTGCCCTAGTGCGCAGTACTCTACTTGGATTTTGAAGCTCTGTGCTAAGAAGAGAAGTTTGTTATGAAGAAAAGGTAAAATCTGAACGCTTTTTGCTTTGAAAGAGGTAAGAATAGTGAAAAGTTTTAGATCTAGAAGCTTTGTGCTCTGAGAAAAGTAAGATAAGTGGAAATTTTTGTTTCAAGAATATGGATCTAGGTATGTTTGATAAATTTTGTCCAAGCCTGAAAACTAGGGCACAACTAGATGAAAGAAGATTTGATATGACTAGATCTAATAAGAATAGTGAAAGATATGTTATTCCTATGCATAGAAAGAATGTTTGGACTAACAAATGGATGCAGGATCCCAGAAAGAATTTTTTGTAGGTTAGCTACCATGATCCTAGTGCGCAGTACAGGAAAGGACATGGATCATTTAAGAGAAAGAGAAGACTAACTCTTTGTTATAGTTGCAGAAGACTGGGACATCTTGCTAAGGAATGCCCTGGTAGAAGACCCAGTTGTCTTTGTTGTAAAGCTATGGATCATGGAGTTTTGGATTGCCCTAGAATGATTGCTAAGGTTGAAAGAATGAATATGAGACAAGAAAACCCCGAGGAAGATTAAGAATTTGAGACCATGGTAGAACCCTAGAAGGAATCAGAGACTGTACTACTACAGATGAAAGAAACCCTGAATGACCACATAGATACTAATCTATCAGAGATCTTAAAAAGAGAAAGAGAAAATAGAAGTAAGAACAGGAGACTTCGACATTCACTGTACTCTGGATGAGGAAACACAGGTGAATATCATGACAAAAATAACTTGGGGAATTTTAGGAAAGCCTGATATGATTCCTTCATTGGGAGGAATAGGATTATCTAGAGGAAAGTTGATAACCCTATGTGGAAGACTTACCCAGATATCTATGAGTGCTCATGGAACTTCGACAGAAGAATAATTTGAGGTTGTTAAATTTATTGAGAACAACTCCCCATTTGATATATTACTAGGAAACCCCTGGATTGAAAAGGATCAAGCTAGAAGAAAAGAAGATGAAGTCTTAGAGCAGAAGAAGAAAGAATTAAAATATTTCATGACTAGGAGAATAGCGCAGTTGATCGAAGAACAGGAGAACAGATCGAAGCTATTTAGAACCAGAAACTTGGATGTCGAAGTTGAAAGAACACAAGAAGACTCATAGAAGACTGAAGCACCTACCCCAGATAGCAAAGAAGTATTTCCCTTGAATCCTAGGAAAGAATCTCAACAACGCGAAGTTACTATTCCAAGCGGAGATAAGAATCAGAATGGAAAGAGGATAACTGAGACGAAGCTCACTGGAAAGAAGGCTAGAAAACTAAGTAAGAAGAGATCAAAGATCGAAAAGTTACAGAAGGTTCCAGAGGGAACTTCGCAGAAAGAAGATTTGCAAAATTGGAACTTCACTGGGATAGCATAACAGCGCCACATGGCAAAGCAATATAGCCGTTGGAAATAGTATAACCATTAGACTAATGCCTCGAATGGTTAGAATGACATTTATGGTCAGAAATCTCGCCATCAGATAGTTGGAACCGCGTCGTTACGGACATAACTGAATTAATGAAGGCTGCTCGCTTGTTGGAAAGATCCATTGCTTAGTTATCTACTTATTCCGTTGAGCCTTGAACCGAGAATACTTTTGCCAACCGTGATTTTCTAAGCCCGCAGATTAGTTGATTTTTCACAGTGATCATCGAGCTATCACCATCCACCCCGTTGCATTGAGTAGTTACTCTTCAAACCCGAGATATTCAACCACGAGCATGTATGTCCGAAGAACTTACACAGTCGAAGAGTCTATGAAGGAGGTACTCGTCGACCTCATGACTGAAAGAATAATTTCTGAAAGGGTAATGTCTATGGGTGTACAAGCATCATCGACGAGAGGAGTGCAAGCCTCTCTGTCGACCGCTCGCGGATCTAGACCATCCCAAGTCGTCACAGAAAAGAGAACCAAGCACAGAGATGACCTAGAAAATGCGAAGCTAATCCCGACCATCTTACCCAACTACATCTCGCCTCTAGATGACGCGGTGAGTCGTGATAGTGTGCCAAGAGATTTTGATTACACCATGGTTATTGCGTACCTCCCGAAGGGGATACGCGCAGTAAGAGCGTAGCAAGACAAGATCGCAACGTTGAAGTTCAATGACTTCAACCTAGGAGACCGTAAGAACCATAATATGCTCGCCTCATATAAATACTTGACCAGTATGAAGGGGAAGAACTCGAAGATAATCCCCTAGTCGTGGATGATGAACCTCACGCAGTCCACCCTGTTGAATGTAATGAAAATCACACACTTTGGAAGGCACCAGGAGGTTAACGCATGTGTTAAGCTCCTGCTCTCATGTTACCATGGAGGCTACTTATGGCTAGGCCAACGTATCACAGTCAATCCGACGTTGATCCATAGGATCACCAGATTTAGTATGCAAGGACCTAACCCACAGGACTTCTATCCAAGGAAATCCACAGATCGCGCATTAGCACAGAAGATCAAGGACACCTACGACGATGTTGAGAAGGGGATGCGAGGCTACAAGGTAGCTTCCATCCAAAATGGCACAGTGTGCCTAGCATGCCAATTAATTTCAAGAAATCTAGTAAGGAAGAACAAACCCATGCAGGTCACGGGGTTTGTCGTTGACCTCGCAAGGAAATGCGTGGAAGGCCTACAGATGAACTGGGTGAAGTACCTAGTTAATCAGCTGGAATTAGACTGCCACGAAGCACAGGATCAGGGCTACGAGTTCCACTTTAGCTGGCTCCTGAACCTCATCGCATTTATTGCTTAGGAGGTGTCGGAAGGTGCGACCTTCCGAGATATTGAACCATTCGAGCTGCTCACTGCGAAGTTCACCATGCTTTGGTACTCAAGCAACATGGGAAAATAGTGGTAGTCGAACGCGGTCTTCCATACGTATTATCTCCAGTTGAAGAGGGCCATCGAAGTTGAACCTCGCATGATGCCAAACACCCTATAGCAGTTTCGACCCCTCATGAAGTTCCACGCAGATCGACACTTCATCTACATCACTGCGCGAGTAGACGAGCATAAGGAGGAGCTTCAGTTGTACTACAAGCTCATAGAGGGCGACCCAGAGGAGATAACTAAGGACTGGTCAGCAAACCTCCTTATCCCCACTGATCCTACAGAGATGTCTGACCCCGAACTTGGCAGCTCGAAGGCCACTCACAAAGAGCATGACACGCTTGGAACAAGCAGAAGAAAGAAGACTGAAGATGTCCAACAACTAAGCAGTACATCATATGAGACTGCTTCAGAATCACCTGGACGAGGAGGCGATGACGAAGTAGAAGAGACCAATGGAAAATAAGATGAACATAAGCAAGGTGAAGTAATACCGCCTAGGGAGCCTGTTGATGAGACAGATCCCTCAAAGAAAAGAAAGGTTTCCCCTACGAAACCTACCTCACAAAACAAGTCCAGAGCTAGCAAAACCACGATGCGAGCTATGCTCATGGTCGATGACTTCGACTTTATCATCGCAGTTGTCGGAGATGCCTCGCAAGAAATCTTGCAAAAACATGAAGCCAAGCAGGAGGAGATGTACAACAGAATTGAGGTTGAGCTCCGAGGGGTACAAAAGGCCCTTCAGTCCAATCGCGCAGTTTCCACTGCGCCCCTGCCAACGAAAGAACCAGAGTTGGGAGATGAGCTAGCCCAACTCCGTCAACTAGGTGATGCGACCGAAGCTTGCCTTCGTCGCACACAGGAAGAAACTAAACAAGCCACCCAGGCCTTGAAGCAAGTGCAAGAAGTAGTCATAGAACAACACTGAGTTGCGGAGTAGGAGAAGGTTGCTCTCCAAACAAATCTTGAAGAGGAGAAAGCACAGATTCAACAAGAAAAATAACAGTTGCTCGCAGAACAAATCGAAGTGAAAGAAGTAGTCAACAGAGCACTTTGCTCTGTGATAGGCTTAGATCCAAAGGCAGAAGACCGAGTCAAGCATCAAGTAGAGAAGCTCGCAAAATCTTATAGCAATTACAACAAAGAATAGCAGACTTAGAGCTCTACATAGTGCCCGACACACCGCAAGAAGTGAGGGATCAAAGAGATGCAACTACTCGAAGCACAGTTGAGAGAATAAAGGCCCTTTCCATGGAATGTAAATAACTAAGTGATCGCAGTGCCTAGACTTATGAATGACTCACTGAGAATTCAGAACTGAAGGCACTGGAGTCACAGCTCCAGGAGGCGAAGCAGCAAGCAGAAACAATATAGGCACAGTTGAAGCCCCTATTAGCTGTTGAAAGGATGAAGCGATCACAAGAGCAATGCACTATTCAACAACAGGTCCACACTATTCAGAGCAGAATCATGGAAGTGACTCAGAGACTCCAACCTATACAGGATGAGGCTTGCCAACTATTCTCAGAGATCAAAGGTCGAGGAGCAGAACTGGAGCAAGTCGTCACTGCAGCTGAACAACGCTTAGAGTGACCTGTCAACGAAGTTGTTATACAAGAGTTTGTTTAGCAAGAGGCCATGGCACACCAACAGTTTGAAGCAACTCGAGCCAAGCTTGAGGCTTTTAAGGCATAATTCCCAGATCAGAGTGACTCGGGATGAGTCACAGGTGAGTGTTCGGGGCCTGTTGGCCCTTGACCAAGTTTTGAGGATCCTTGGTCATGTTTGACTTATTTTTGGGACTTTGACGGGCTGTCAAAGGTGGAGCGCAAGACGAAGCAGATATCGTGGGATCTCGGCCCATTTTTAGGGCATTTTTGGGTTTTGGGCTTATGTAATGGGTATGGGGATGTCAGCCCACGGGTTTACGCATGCTTAGGCCTATTTTGTAATGTATAAATAGAAAGATAGGTGATGTAGGTAGAAGTGATCTGAGTAGATGTGGTGCTAAGTGCAAAAGGCAAGTAAAGGCCATAGTGATAAGTGATAAGTGCTAAGTGCTTTATGCATATTGTGTGAGGCTTGCAGAGCTAAGTGTAAGTTATCTATAGTGCTTTGTACGCAGACTGTGGAAGGCTTTGTGCCTAGATCTACTCGAGGAAGGAGAATCTAGCGAGGTGCGCAAATCTCATGTCCTCTGCGGAGTTGATTTTGAGGCTTTGTGCATGTAAGAAGATTGATCAAAGATAATAAAGAAGACAAAGAGTTGGTGGACGTAGCCCCAGGGTGGGGGTGAACCACATATATCCTGTGTTTTGAATACTTTGTGCTTCTTTGTTGTTCTTTTGTTTATGTGATTATATGCTTAGTGCGATGTTAGATGATAGATGAATATGTTATGATAGCGTAGTGATGAATAATGTGAATGAATGCTAGATCTAATCTCTATTGGTATGCTTAGTGCTTGAATCTATTGGATCTATGTGAATACTGCGCTGATCTGTTGTTAGGGTTTAGTTGTGTTGTAAACTGAGACTGAATATTGATGAATCATAATTGCTAAGTGCTTTGTTAAGGTGTTACAATCACATATCTGTGTCCCAACTAAGGTTGCAGACACTGGAGTCCTGCAACCACCCCTACCTCTACCTCGGGTGAGACTTCATTTGCTTCACAGGTGTTGCCAAAAGGGCTGGTAGTTAAGGTTTTGTTGGTGAGCTGTTGTAGCATTGAACCCTGGGTCTGCCCCTGTGCCAACATCGGGTGCCACATAAGTTTTAGGTGGGAGACAAAGTTTGGTTGCACTTGCAGAAAGAACGCCTTATAGGGCCCCATCGGAAGCTCCTCCCACTCCTTTATGGGCCATACATCATCACCAAGGTTGTGGGTGACAATGCTTTTGAGCTCAACATTCCCCCTTTCCTTGCCCTGCACCCAATCTTCAACTTGGCTCTCCTTCGGCCATATTTCCCACCATTATTGGACACCTCAGAGATCGCAGAGCAGTTGACACCAACATAGCTCAACCATGACTGCATACAACAGGAATCCAATGATAAGATTATGGACACATAGATCAAGGGCACTTGACAACAAAGGATCCAGCTTTATCGAGTCATCAAAGCAAGGTAGCTCCTGCACCAAGGCAAGTGGCTCACCTGGGAACAAATTCAACAGAAATTTCCTCATCTGATGGGGGAACTCAACGCCATGGAGACCATTGCTTCCTAAGGAAGGAGGATTGATCCAGGTAGATATTAATGGCCACCCACCTTTCCAACTCACTCAAAACAATTTTTTGGCAATTTTGGCAATTTACTATTTTTAGTAGTTTTTAACTTCCGGGGCCATTTTGAGGGCCTAAATAAAGGTTTTTTGGGATCAAGCTTCTCAATGATTGTTGAAGGCTCTCATTGAGCCCCCAAAATGAATCTCCTCGAAGACACCTTTCCAATGGGCTATTGTGCGCCTAAAACGAAGATCATATGCAAAAATTACGACCCTGGGAAGTTGATGTACTAACTTACCCAAATGAGGCCCACATGACTTTTGGCACTTCATCTCCCAGGGTTAGGTTTTTGGATGTCTAGGGTTTTTGAAATTCCCGTTTATTGTAAAAATTCCTTCAGAGCCTCAATGTAATGATCTTCTTGCGAATGAGCGCAGCCATCACATCTCTTCTCATAGATAAGCCACCACCATTCCAACAAGCTTGTTTTCCATTGCATTTTACAGTTTCAGCTTATTTCCTTATTGAATAGAAAACCAGTTTTATAGTATCTCTGTTATTCTGTGTTAAGAATATTTTAATAATATGTATTCATTTCATTCTGCTCATAAAATCCGAATCAAGGAAGCAATTTTTAGATATGAAATTAGTCACATAGAGTTGCATGTGAAAATTGACATGATATCAAAGCTTGGGATTTGAAGAGAAGGGGATCATCTCGAGACACCTTGTTGGTTACAAAACTCGAAGAGTGTTGTACTTGTTCTTGTTCCAGGTAGGTCAATATGGTGAATACATTGAAACATGAAGATAGGTTGGAAGGGGCAACCAACTTCCAAGCTTGGAAGGAAAGGGTTCTCCTTCTATTGGAAGAGAATGACCTCAAGGAGTATGTTGAGAATGTGGTTGTAACTCCTATCGATCCATGATAGTTGAAATCTCACAAGAAGAAGGAAGTGAAGGCCAAGTGGGTATTTCTAGAGTTCGTGAAGGACCACTTGATTCCTCACATTGTCGAGAAAGGAAATTCCAAGGATATGTATGATGATTTGGTGGGTCTTTACCAAAACAAGAATACTAGCAAGATGCTACACTTGAAGCATCAACTTTAGATTGTCGGGATGACTAGTGAAGACACATTTGTCAGATATCTTATAAAGATTACTTAGATCCGAGATCATCTCACAATTATTGGTGAGACAGTGGAGGATGCTAAGTTGGTGAATTTAGCATTGAGAGGTCTTCCCATGTCCTGGGAACCATTTGTGCAAGGGATCTGTGCACGAGACAAGTTTCTAGACTTTGACAGACTATGGACAGATTGTATCCAGGAGGAGACCTGGTTAGTATCTAAATATGATATGGATGGTGTGGTAAAGAGTAACAATGATGAGAACTAGGCCTTTACAGCTCGCACTAGGAAGGGCAGAAGGGGTTCTCCAGAAAAAATAGGTCCGTCAGAGAGGACTTCTAGCTATAATAACGTACCCAATTAGAAGGATCTTAGTAAGATCGGATGTTTTGAGTGTCATGTTTTGGGCACTATGCTTCACAGTGTCCACAACAAAGGGGAAGAGGAAGAAGGAAACATACATCGACAACAAAGGTTGATGAGGTTACAAATAGGTTCCAGAGGTAGATCTTGTTGGTATCTTCCCTTTCAGGTATTGTCTCCAATAGGGAGAGATGGTTAATGGATAGTGGATCATATTTCCATATGAAAAGTGCTAGAGAGTTGTTTGACACTCTCGTAGAGACTGGCTGAGACTTATGTGTGGATTTTGGTACAGAAGCCAAGCATCCAGTATGAGGATCGAGTATTGTATCATTTTGATTGGAGTTAGGAGAAATATTGAGGGTGTCGAATGTGTTGTGGGTGCCAAAACTTAGGAGGAGTGTCCTCTTTGTCTCAAAGATTGAGAAGAAGGGTTATCGTGTATTTCTTTTGAGATGGATATGTATTGCTTGTGCCCAAACGATCTAGATTTATA
>JASDQU010515303.1:0-14447 GCA_032191745.1 Picea mariana | reverse complement strand
GGGGGGTATTCAACATTCAATCATCATTCTTACCATCCACTCATGGATGCTACCATCTGTACCTGTACCTAGTTTTGCTGCAAGTTGAAGAGGCAGGTTGTCAGGCTCGTGGTCGAAGAAGCGGGTTGTCAGGCCCGTCAGTAGTTTCTCTGAGTGAGAAACTACTCAGAATTGTTCCCTGGTGCGTTGGGAAATATCTACAGGGCTCTAAGACTTCCTATCCAACCTGTTGTTGAAGGCCTAAAAGGGAAGTGGGGCAGTAGAGGGATTGTTGAGCAGAGAAGGGGCACACTTCTCGGGGTGGGATAGACATGTGGGGAATGAGAGATTGTAGGCTAGTTGCAAAAATTGGGCACCTTGGATTGAGAATTTCTATAGATTATCATACCTTAGACTGGATTAGGATTTCCTATGCCCTGGTAGAGTTTAGCCCTAGCTCGGGGGTGATCCACTGCTGAGATTATGAGTAGTGTGGTCTATGGCTCGGAGGAACGTGGAAGGTCTTCATGCAATTGATGTTTATTTCACGAGATAAGTGTCTTTCATGTGCCTATTTTATTTACAATGTGTATAATTATGTGTATTCTACTATGGAATCTATGTGATAATGGTATTTATAGATTATTATTTTTATTTCGCTTAACTCTGTTCATATGTAGAACATTTCAGTAATTTAATTGTGTGTTAATTCAGGTGATGCGTTAACTTATGCAATTGTTTTCATGGGTTTTTCCTGTGTATGTTGCAAATATATTTATGTTATTATTTTGTATGAATCTGTGCATTTACAGAGTATTTTTATGGGTTAAATTAATATCATAGTTCAAAATTTTAAGTGGCAAAGCCCAGTTGGTGGCTGGGGATGTTACAAAGTGGTATCAGAGCCCAATTTTCAACACTGAGCTTGGATGGGCTGAGTTAGTAGAATGCCGAAGCGGAAATTTGTAGAGAATTAATTTCTGGAGTATGTCTGCATCTGGTTTGATAAAATTATTGCAGTAAAATTGAGAGAAATCTCATGGGTAATGTGAAGAAACAAACGCAGATTAAATTTAAGCACTGTCAATTTCTAATGGGGAAAATTTGGGCCTGTAGATGGCCAATTTTTTGAGTTTACAAAGCGGCCATGGCGCCCGGGACAAAATTGGGCAAAATCCCCAATTTCTGCAACAAAAATTATGGAAAAACTAGCTAAGCACAGAAATATAATCGTGCGCGAATGTGTGGACTAAAATTTGATGTTATGCGATGAAAAGTTGGTGATGCGCGGAAAAATAATGGTGTGTGGGTGTGCACGATAAAATTTGACATTGCGCAGTGCAGAGTTGGTGATGCGCGAAAAAAACAATGGTGTGTGGGTGTGCGCACTAAAATTTGGCATTGCACGGTGAAGAGTTGGTGATGCACAGAAAAATAATGGTGCACAGAAGTGCGCACTAAAATTTGGCGATGCACAGAAAAATAATGGTGCGCAGGTGTGCGCACTAAAATTTTGGCACTGCATGGTGTAGAATTGGTGCCGCACGCATAATAGTGGTGCACAGGTAAGAGAACTAAAATTTGGCATTTCACGGTGCAAAGCTTGTTGCACATGCATAATATTGGTGCGCAAGGCATGCACATTGAGTATTGGTAGAGCACAGAGAAATTTTTTTGGTGCACGCGCAATGTTGGTATGCAGTTTGTGCACGTTAAATATTCACGTCGTTTGAAAGTAGAATTGGTGGAGCGCAGGGAGTATTGGTGCGCAGTGTGAGTGCATTGAACCTTGGCATTGTGTGGTGCAGAGCCTGCAATGCATGCAGAATATGGTTGTGTGACAAAAAAATTGTGCGCACTATATATTGTCGCGCGACACAAAAGTTGTGTACAATAGATATTGGTGCGGGAGACAAATGTCGTACGCATAAGATATTAGCGCAATAGAAAAGTGGTGCACACCGGATATAGGTGCGCGGTGCATGCACTACATTTTAGCATTGCATGTGTAGAACTTGCGCATGTTAAATATGAGTGTATATTTTCGAATTGTTGCGTGTGAAGTTGATTTAGTGGTCTACAACAACAAAAAAACTGTGACTTTCTGTGACATTTGGTATTTTTGGAAGGTTATCTTTTTGTAGGGAATTTTTGAGGCCCTAAACAATGCTTTTAACTACTAAAAAATAATGCACCAAATATATAGTGTTTTCAGCTCAAATGAAAGAGCTCAGCGATAGCTTTCTAACGGTGTATCCCATTCGTCAAACATAGTTAGGATGAGTGATTTACAACCCGAACAATGGAGAGTAAATTTTAAGCCCCAATTAACTTTTGAAGGCCATAACTTCCTACTCCTTCGGAATCAAATTAAGGCACAAGAGTAGTCTATGGAAAGCTCTTGAACCATAGAACATAGTCATGGGGCTGAATTAAAATTCTGGGCATGTTAAAAATGTTTAAGAGGGCATAGAAGGTACCTGTAGAATTCAGGGCCAAAAATACTAATTGGCCTAAAACTTCAGCTAGCAACCCAGAACTCAGAAACAGGTGAAACTTGGACAGATTGTCCAAATTATGATGAAGAAGGAACCCAGTTGGGATCCTACCAAAACTCCAAAAGATCAGGTACAAAGAAGCATAAATACAATTCAAATTGCACCTGGTTAAGATGTGAACATAAGGGATTCATGGATAATATTCAAATGTACATAACTTTGTGCTCAAGGCAAATAATTTAGAAAGGGAGCAATCATAGAAAAGGTCTCTGACCGAGGAATCCATATATCCACCCATAAAATTGATCTGGGAAGTTAATTTCATAAGGAACCATAAGAAAGAATTATGGTGCATTATTGGAACAAAATTGTACATAAATTCATGAAATTGTTAAATTATTTAGCCTAACAACTTTTGTTCGCTGCACATTTTGCAAAGTTAACAACATTTATATCAGAACAGGATCAACACAAAGTTTATAAACATGGAAGGCATGGAAGATGTCTATACTCAATGATTAATATAGAAGACTTTCAATGGAACTATGATTTGGAAAAGGCTTCAAGATGACAAATACGCATCCTATTTGGGAGTGTTGAGTAAGAAAGAGATCATCCATGTTTCATGTTTCATGATAAAGCAGGAGTAATGGATATACATGAAGCTAATACCATGGAATTTTGGAGAGATGGTTTTCATAACATGTGAGAGGGTTGAAATTTGATTAAAGATAAGCATAAGTACTCAAGGCAAGAGTGTTATGACAAGAATATTTCATAATATGATCAAAGATCAAGACTGAAGAATATTAAGGTATGAATTTGGGTGCAACCATAAAGTCTTGGGAAGCCACTACAAAAAATCCACTCATGTTAATCAGAGGGCTCAATGGAATCTGGACATAAGAATAGATCATGTAGTGAATGAAATAGTGAAATTCCATGCACTCCGAAAGAAGCCAATGTACATATAAGGAAGTACATTAGGGGCATAACATTTAAAAAAAAATGATTGATATGTCAAGATGTCAGTCTTTTAATAAAGGCAAACAGAGTATAAGCTTGGAGATAAGGATAACATCTCCAAGGAACAATCACATAGTTTGGGGTTAGTACTTCCATTGTGGTTATCAAAGTAGTGCAGTGGAAGCATGGTATGAAGATCACCACTTCAAGGGTAAAGAAATGAAGGTGCATATCAATAAAGAGTGCCGACAGATGCATAAATAAATATATTGTGTGCATATTGGATATAGAATGGTGCAATCAAACTCTTAGCAGAGGAATTACTCAAAGCTAAGTGCATTAGACACTGGATGAAGTTCATGACTAATTTAAAATAGTGGAAAGGTACCATTAGATGGGTACCGAGTTATGCAAAGTCTTTTGCAACATTCAAGGAACTGTGACAACAATGAAAAGGAATGTTGAGTACATTCCAAAGAGATGAGTGCATTGACAGGGTACAATCCAAAAAGGATTCAAACATGGAGATGATTTTTATGAAAATAAACCAATAAGGAACCATGAAGAAGAAAAAATGATTCTATGCTTGGTATCGAATGCAAAAGAAATAAAATCCAAGGAGAACCAATCTCAATTGGAAAAAGAAACATTTGGGTAGCATTGCAATATGCTGGAGAATTGACTATGTAGGTCATGTTTGAGGTTGGGTGGCTAAGAAAAGAGAAGAGAACGGTGCAAGAAAATACAAGGGATGATATGTTCAATCAAGGAAAGGTTCAACTTGTTTGGTCCATACGAGTAAATAGAAGTTGAATATATAAAGCCAATGTGAGAGCATGGCTGGAAATGTAATTTGTTCATGCATGTGTTGGTCAGATGGATCTACGAAATAATTAAGGCTGAAGTTCATATCAACATATTGTATGGCTGAAAATATAAAATTGATCAAGAGTAGTTTAGATGGGTAAAGTGCTCAGTACAAGAACAAAAGGATACATGAATCGAGGAAGAATTGAGGTCTTTTAGGAACAAAAAAGAAAAGTGGTACATGAAGAAAGAGGTTGCTACAATGGTTGTAGCAACAAATATAATATGACCCATTGGACACCACACATAGTACATGAAAATATGGAATGCATGTGCATTCATGAGCATGCTAGTGATGCGGCCTTAGTACATATAGATATGTTGTAATAATTGAAGATTTTTTTAACATATATATAGCATGATGATGACTATGAGTAGTCTATTGTTATATATGATTATGAAGTTTCCAATGATGATTGTTGTGCGAGGAAAGAGATAATTATTGCATGGCTGCAAGTGCTGCTAATAATGTTGTTGCATATAGAAGGAAGCAACATAACATTGAAGTGTGGATTATAAGGCTTATAACAAAGGCATTTGAGCTTCTATTGTTATAAGCTAGCCAGGTGGCATTAAATTTATTTAATGGCAGCTCTACAGGTATGAGTTTATGTAATTTTATTGCATGATTGCTAAAGGAAATTTTGGTAAGAATTTCCTCAGCCAGAGATTATTTTATCACATTTTTGTATTATTTGAATGCATTAATGGGAATAAGATACCACTGGGTGTGGTAAAGGCTGGAGGCCTATAATAATTATAAAAGCTTCTTAGCTTTTGAATGCATACAATGACATAATGGCATGTCATGTTAATTGATTATGAGCTAATAACCAAAGTAATAAAGAGTATGAATCTCTTATAGGAATGGATGCTAGAAAATCTAGTCATGTATGAGACCATGACATGGTTGGTTATGGAAAGACTATGCACGACACAAATATCCAATGAACTTCATACTTCTAAATAATGTTTGGACTGCAACCTTTTTGCTAACATTAATGAACACCACATAATTATATTCTTGGTGTAGTGTTTGGGTCGAAAAGGAAGGCATACAAATAGTTGAACATGCAATAGGAAGTGTATGAAGCATGTGTCAAGGCATTGGCCAAAATTTCCAATTTACCAATGGTGAGATACATGACTTAGATATCAAGCATTCTAAAACACAATGCAAGGGTGCATTGAATAGATATGCATTGAGAGTTTCACTCATGCATAGTAAGTGGTAGAGTTGCACTTATGCATGATAGAATTGTTATGCTTGAATGCATTTGTTGAATGTGTTTTTGTGAATGCATGCAAACATGTTATTGAACAGAAATGAGCATGCTAACAATTGAACATTTACAATTATTTCTAACTCGTGGAGTTGGGGATATTTAAGGGGTTGTTAGATATTGCAACATGAAAGTTGCAAGTCAAGTAGCCACATGAGCAATAACTATACGAATTTTATATTCCATAAACATAGTAATAATGATTAGAAAATGAAAAGCGTAATTGATGAACATGCACATGTAGAGAATGATAATTTCATTCTATTTAATAAACTCCTTGATAGTTGTGATCAAATTGTTAACTGTAGACAATTCTAAAATCACTTTATAAGTTTTTGTACATATTGCAAGGAAAGTATATTGTACATGAGATACTAATGATCTGTTTGGCTAATTGCAAGAAGGAAGCATTGCAGGAAAAAGTGGTCTCAAGTATGGTGCTGCAGAAATCCATAATAAAGATTGGTGCCTACTATTGGAACAACCAAGAAAATTATGAAATGAAATTTCATATTTTGGGAAAAAGTTGGATGTCCTTATGAAATGAATTTGAATTTCTAAATGAAGTTTTTATAATATTCTCTCATAATGACTGTATGTGTGTGATACATATGAGATAATATTTATTAAAGTTGGAATGCTTGGGAAGGACAACTATTGTTGGAGACACTAGAACCCTATAAATGTAGAACCTTGGTGGGGTTCTGGTAATGAGTTGGCACTCTCCTTGTGTGTGAAATCCTTGGCAAGATGGATTGTTGAGGTTCTTTGTAGCAGTGAAGGGATACATTAGCCTAGAAGGGTGAATGCAACAAGGAAGAGGCAACTCAAGGATGCTTATGGCATGGTAGTTGTAATCATGAGGGTGTGTCAAATGGAACAATGTGTTGAATTCTTGCCTGAAGCAGTTCTATGGAATAGAGAAAATGACTGCCAACTGCGGTATGAATACATGATTTTGATGCTTCAAAGAAGAGAACCAAGAGGATACCAAACTTCAATAGTAAAGGCATGAATCCTTTTGAAGAATTTTGAATGTACAAGTATATAATGTGTCGAGGACAATGTATAAATAAGGGGTATGGGAATGTAATACCCCTAGGTCGAACCCYKATTGTACATATAGGCTATTGAGTCGTGAGTACTGATTGTAAATGTAAATGTGATTATACATAAATTCCAGCAAGCTGATGGTACAAGGTCTTTGGTTTGGTTCCAGAGTGCCTGTGTGGTTATTAGACTAGAGAGCCAAATGTTAAATGGCCAGTGAGTTATCATTGTGATATGTAATCACATGTAAATATTAATGAAAACACATCACTACTACATACCAACCATGTAAAAGAGTATGGGGGGCTAAACTCCACTAAATAGGGAAAGGGGGCTAAAAGTTAAGGATAAGGGGCTAAGCCAGGGGTGCTTAAGCCCAAAGGAATATTATACTAATATTCCTTAAAGTATAAAGTATGGATATTTGTTATATCCTAAGTTACTAAAGTGGGGACAAGGGGGTTCCTTGAGTGCCATGTGTCATAAAAGGCACATTCATATATAAGAGAGAGACTCATTGTATTTTTTTTTGGGGGGGGGCATTAAGAATTCAATCACCATTCTCACCATCCACTTATGGATGATACAATATATACCTGTACCTAGTTTTGTTGCAGGTTGAAGAGGTGGGTTTTCAGGCTTGTGATCAAAGAAGTGGGTTGTCAGGCTTGTGGTTGGAGAAGCGGGTTTTCAGGCCTGTGAGTAGTTTCTCTGGGTGAGAAACTACTCAGAATTGTTCCCTGGTGTGCTGGGAAATAGATACAGGGCTCTGATACTTCATGTTTGTCCTGTTGTTGAAGCCTCGAAAGGGAAGTGGGGAAACCGAGGGACTCTTGAGCAGAGAATGGGCGCACTTCTTGAGGTGGGACATGCATGTGGGGAATGGGAGATTGTAGGCTAGTTGCAGTGGTTGTGCACCTTGGACTGAGCAATTCTGCAGATTATCATATCTTAGACTGACTTAGGATTTCCTATGCCCTAGTAGAGTTTATCCCCAGCTCAGGGGTTATCCACTACTGATGGTTGGGAGGAACATGGAAGGTCTGCATGCAATTGGTGTTTATTTCATGAGATAAGTGTCTTTCATGTGCTTATTTTATTTACAGTGTGTATAATTATGTGTCTTCAGCTATGGAATCTCTGTGATAATGGTGTTTATAGATTATTATTGTTATTCCTCTTAACTCTGTTCATATGCAAAACATTTCAATAATTTAATTATGTGTTAATTCAAGTGTTGCGTTAATTTATGCAATTATTTTCATGGGTTTTTCCTGTGTATGTTACATGTATATTTATGTTTTTATTTTGTATGAAATTGTGCATTTGTAGAGTATTTTTATGGGCTAAATTAATATTTGAGTTCAAAATTTTAAGTGGCATATCCGAGTTGGTGGCTCGGGATGTTACAACCAGTGAGGCAGATTACACAACAGGATTTGCTTCAGTGACTGAGGATGCGACCAGTCAGATAGATTTTGTCTGAGTGACTGAGGATTCGACTAGTCAGACAGATTTTGCCTCAGTGACCGAGGATGCGACTAGTGAGACAGATTTTTCTTCTATGATCGAGGATGTGGCCAATCAAACAGACTGGACAACAGGATGTGCTCCAATGACCATGGATGCATTCAGCCAAAGATACTTGAAGACAAGACTTGTGACCATGACATAGTTCATAGACACATTTTCCATAGTGACCGAGGGAGTAGCCAGTTTGGACTACTTTTGGAATACATATGAGGTGATAGATCAAGAGCTATATATACTATGTGAGACATTAGTGCATCAAGATGTTGGTAGATGGTATAATTCCCTTGCTAAGGAGTGCTGAGTTTTGTAGCTTCGGAAGGTATTCCCACTAGAGTTCAAGGGGCCATGCATGTGGGAATTTTTGTTGGCACCAATTTTGATTTTCGTTTCAGTGAAATTAGCCTATAAATGAGGCTAGGGCCTCATGGGAAAGTTGATGGGATTTGTGGGTTTGTGTGGGGGTGTCACACCCACAAAGAGGGTTAAAATATTCTAATTAATTATTTAGTTTAGGAAGGGATCCTAAACTCACTCATTAGACTCCTATATAAATGAGAGATGTCATTGCGACATTAGATCATTATTGTGGAAGATCGAAGTTGGCATAAGTGAGTTTTCACTTGTGTCAAGGAGGATTGGTGATCTCAGTAAAGGGAAGATTGCAAAGTGATGAATATGGCTCAAGAGAGAGGAGTGAAGAAGGTCGCACGTGTGAGCAAATTTTCTGTACCATACGCGATTTGTAGGAGGACGAAGCATGTATATACACGGGTTGTAGAAGGACAAATCACATATAGGTTATATGTGATTTGTAGTGGAGAAAACAACGTATGTCAGTAGGTTTCCAGTTGGTGAATCACATATCTGTGTTTTTGGGAAGGTGCAGATCTTTACAGGACGACATGTGACATCAACAGGCCGTATAGGTGGTCTACAACAAATTCTTGGGCAGAGGAGATTTACATATATTGTTGAGTTTTGGTTTTCTTTTTTGTATATTGAAGGACAAGGTTGTCCTCATATTTGGTTATTTTTTAGAGGACTAGCTCTGTCCTCAATTTGGTGACTTTGAGAGGACTTTTTTTGGTCCTTAGATTTGGAGAATTGGATAAAGTTACTGAACATAAATATCGTGTCTCTTGTGTATTGATGATTCATCTCTGATCTTGTTTTTTCCATTGCATATATTTTCAGTCAATAATTTCAGTGTAAATTTGTTCAGTGATAGTTAGATCACTAGGAAGCTGTTTTCAGATCTAAAATTAGTCACGTAGAGTTGCATGTGAAAATTGACACTTTCCCCTTTACTCTAATGAAGGAACTATGGCTTCCCCACTTTATTTGATAAATAATTTCCCCCCTAAAATATTCACACCTTAACTCTTCTATATGGCTTTCACCCTCTTCCCTATCCCTTGGGATTCCAAACATTTGAACAAAAATGTCTAGATAACAAAACTAATTTTCTAAACCAAGCTTTGTAGGAAGTAGAGGTTAATGGAGAAAAGGAACATTTGGTGTACCTTTTGACAAGTCCTCAACCTGATCTCTTATAGCTTGATCTAGGTATCCCTTCATATGATTTTCTTCCTCCATGTTGCTAGATTCTTCTACTTCCTTTTATTATTTATCCTCTTCCATTGTTGTTTCCATACCCAATTTCCTCCTGGCATTGTCAACCTTTCCCATATTGTCTTTTAGGGCCTTATTTTTGGAATCTAAATATTCTAAAGGTTTCCTTTTTCCTTCCATACATTTTTTTTTGTCGACATAGAGTGATCCTTCCACAAGTGGCCTACTAAATGGAAATTCATACATCTAAAAAGGATATCCCAATAGTCTAGGAATTAAGTGAATTTCTAGTTACCCCAAAATATTTATTGCCCGTATTTCTACTTTGGATTGAAAATATTCCTCTATGTCTAAGAATTTACTTATTATCTTCCCCAAAATATTCAAGACTTATAAACCCCATAGTTCCATTGGTATCCCATGAAGTTTCACCTAGAGTTATTGGAGGTGCAATGTCTATCTTCTTGGGTCAAAGCTTGATTCCCATATTCATAGGTTTAAGTAAGCATAACCTAAATACCACTTTCGATAGTTTACTTTTTATAGATCTTCCTCTTATTTGAATTGGATTTCTAACCAACCTTTAACAAGGATGTGAAATTTAGGAAAGTAGCTAGGAAAAATTCTCTATTTCTTCTCCACCCATCTCCTCATGGAACCCTTTGCATTGGCTTCCCCGTAAATTTACCTATCAACATTTTTTTTATCAAAACTATAATGTCCCCCATACCTACATCCTCCATGAGAACCAATTTCACCTTCTTTGATCGAACTTGAACACATTTCTTTTTTTCGATTATATTTATGACCTAGAGGTGAATCTTCCTCCTTCCCTCTAGAACATACCCCTCCTTCCAATTATGTGACCAAGAGAGAACCCAAGCCTCGACGTATACTTGGATGATTTACCTTAGCTTCCCTATTACAAAAAACTAGTGCTTCCTCTGTCAGAATGAATGATTTCTCCACCTTGAGACCTTCACCACTTAATTCTCCCTAGTTCATTGTCCTTTAATCCCTTAAGGAGACATCCAACCAACCTCTTTGGTAGTATGCCAATTTTTTTCACCCAAATTTTCTTTAAGACTCCATACCCTCCTTGTACCTTTGATTTTAGCCCAATTTTTTTTCATTCTCTAAAGTTTCCACTGGATCAAAGGTCCAATTTTGAATTTCATTAATCTCATCATTGTATGCCTTGAATATTTTTCATATCTTAACCAACTCCTACCTTTTTACTAGAGATAGACTTTAAGATTAACTCCTCCTTTTCCTCCAAATAGTTTACCAAGTTCTCCTCCATTAATCCCTAAGCTACAAGGATGAGAAGGAAACTCTAAAATTTTTCATGAGCCAAAATAAACTCAATCCTCCAACCAAAGTCTACTTCTAAGTCCATGAACTTACTAATTTCATTTCCTAATGTCTTCCAAGCTTCCACATTCTAGAAATCCATTAATTGAGCATTAGAACCCATAATGGCTAGATAAACACTTGTTCTTCCCTTGGATCAAATCATGGCCTCCAATTATTTTAAATTGAGGATCAAAGGCCACTAATATCACCTCTATGCCATTATCCTTTCTGCATCTATCTATTTTTTAAACTCAAATGCTATCCATCCATGAATTAAGATTTCCAATTTTGGGGTATACCCTAACTCCCCTTGTCAACATTTTTCCATGTGTAGCCTTAAAATTCCTCTGCTGCTCTTTTTCCTATACATCTTCTAGTCTTTTTTTTTTCCATGCGAACTCTTATTTCCTCCATCCCAATGTCTCCCCCTCGACACTAAATAAACCTTCTCTAGTCGGAATATAAAACATTTCATCTTCCCTATAGATTCATCTGGTTAGGGTTCACACCTCCTCTCTTCCTTTTAGAAAATCCCCACCTATTCATGATAAATTAGCCATAGATAAGGCACCAAAGCCCTATTCAGAGCCTATCCCTTCTTATTATGTATTTATTTTGACTGTAGACTTTGACTTCTTGTTACCTTCCTTCTTGAAAGGCCATTCCTCCTCCTTTGAATGCTAAAGTAAATGAGGCTCCATATCAGGTATTTCATCATTAATCCCCGCTATGCTCGAAATGACATACGAGCTCAAGATTGTATAAATAATTACTACCTTTGACATCCTTAACTAGCCTTGTGTCCTGCACAGAACTTATAACTAGTTCTTTAATTGTATCTAGGGATATTTTTTGAATCTCCTTTGGAACTTTGAGTGCCAAGTTCCCCTATTTGAACCTTAGAAGTTTTCTCCCTTGTTTCATAGATATTTATTTTCCATATTCCCTAGACACCTTCCAAACTTCAACCAATTATTCCATAATGATAAATATAGAATTCATAGGTGCTTCCTCTTTTGTCCTTCGAATAATCAACTTGATCTTCCTCCACCTTCAACTTTCATATCATCAAGCATAAGTTGACTTAGCATCTTTCTCGATGAGGCTATTGTGGGGTTGGTTAGTTGACTATTTCAACGTGTAGTCGATGTTATTACAGATTTTCAATGTTATTGTAATTAGTTGAGTTAATCATTATGTAAAGAATTAATGAGTGAAGATAACCCATTATGGATGTGATGTATGTTGAAGTAAATAGAGGGTTTGTGAATGTTAGATAGGAATATAGTCATCTGTATACATCCAATATATTTAAATTCCATTTTGTGTCCTCTCTTATTTATGGTTATATATGATTTGTGGTTGTGTATTATCTTATACATTTTGAGGATGACAATAACAAATTATCATATTATCTTACTATGATACATCTAACTCACAAAATATTTTAAATTCTAGTTAGAGTCGTCTCTTGTATATGGTTGCATATGATTTGTGTTTGATCTTGGTTGTCAATTATCTTACATATTTTTTGGGAAGATAAAAATGGTTACATATTATCATATTGTTTACTATATATGTCAATTGGGTTTATCTTAGGTGATTGGGAGGAATGATTGTTATCCTCCCCACCCAGGTTCAATTCCCGCAAGTGACATGTTGATCTCTTAAATAGTATATTGTTGTATTGGCCTCAAGCCTTGTTGTTGACTGACCTTGTGCCCTGGAGATTCACGGATTTACCTTGGGTACCATCCTTGAAATGAGGGGAAGTACTCTAGGGTTTTCCTTGGGCAATGTAACCTAGAAAAAATAAATTGTTTACTATATACATCTAGCTCAGAACATATTTTAACTTACAATATAGTTTTTTCATAGTTACAGAGTATAATGTCATATGATTTAACAATGTGATTTAGTGATTAAGATGTGCATTACTATAAAATTTATCCAAGTTCAAATCAAGATGAGTGTAGAGCTCTGATTATGTGTATAAGTTGATAGAAAAAAATAGTGACCCAAATACAAGTAGTAATCTTCAACCATGCGCAAGGATCCAAAATGACCATAAAGTTTTGGTTATTTACCATATTCACCCGTAAAAGATAGTTTAATCTAACTATATCTATGAACATCCCATAATACAAGAGGGATGTTGTTTCCTATCTCAATATAGAATTTTTGTATAAATTGACTACATAAGGTATTTCCAAAACTTCATATCAAGTACCTAATCTATCTGAATGACAATTTGTCAAAAATTTCAATGAGAAGAGCATGGAGACATAATATCTTTCTCCAATGGTGGTGTTGGATCATGCCAGAAAGACATAACGATGAAAGATATTGTATCGCATAAGAATATTTTGGATCTATATTCATGGTGATGGGAAGGTACGGGTCTTCTTTGTAAGGGATTGTGGTGCTCTTTCTCCTAGTTGTATGATATGCTCATTACCCCTCACCTTTGGTCACAACAAGGAAGTAGGGGAATTTGATCAATGAACGAGTTGTTGACATTGGATGCATAAGCTAAAGTCTTCATCTCTTCCACACTTTGACACAAAGAGGGTTGTCGTTGTGGAAGAAAGTGGAGAATATCAAGTTGACATAATTCATTTTCTTCCAATGAACACTATCCATGCATTTCCATGTTGCCCAAGGAAGAATGTTGATCAAGTTGAAAAATAAGGCTATGATTGCAGGTAATGTGTGAGATGGGAGTGGTTTTAAGATGCAAACTATCTAAGGTGAGTTGTTGAAATTTTAGAAGGGATAAGTCAATTTGCATTTGATCTAGTCACAGTGGTTCATAAGGTTGAGGTCCATAAACAAAAGTATTATCAATTGTTGGTGTAGGGGAAGGATGATCAAAGTCAAAGAGGTCTCAAATAAAGTTTGATGATAAGGCCTTCTGAGGTATGTTTGTGTGGTTAGGAGAATTATACTTTTGAAAATGTAGTAGATGGGCCTTCCTTATATTAGGTGGGCCCAAGTTAGCCATTTGTCATCGCCAAAAGAGACAACCAACCAATGCAAGAAGCCAAATTGAGAGGCACATGTCTCAACTTCTCTCAATACCACAATGTGTAAAGAAGTTTATGCAATGTAGAGGAAGGCACCATGTAATGTGCGATTCAAAAAACAATAAGTTAAGACATGGATGCAAAGAGCCCTTTGTGCAAAATAGAGTATCACTACAAGAAGACAAGGAAAGGGATTGAGTGAAAGTTTTGTTGATATAAGTATGCAATAAGGTTGTTATCCCTGGACTCCAACATTACAACCAAATACTTTACCTTCTAAACAATTAGTGAAATAGAATATAACCCAACATAAAAAT
>JASDQU010515302.1:125561-140480 GCA_032191745.1 Picea mariana | reverse complement strand
CTCGACATATTCCTCCTTTTTATGTTCTCCATCGAATGTTGGAGGATTAATCTTGTTCATCTCTCCTTTCAATTCCTCCTTTCCATATTTTCGATGTTTTCTGGTAGGGGACGGGCTTGAACTACTGTGTGTCTTACTGTCGAAATGTCTTTGGGAGCGAATAAGATGTCGGCTACCACTCCTCGACCTACTTCTTCTCCCATGGGTTCTGCGACTCTCTGTCACACTGGAGTCTCTTCCTTTCTCGAGTTTCTTCTCTATCCTTTCCAGACTCTTCAAAAATTTTAAGTTTAATGCACCCTATCGGTCCCTGACTTTCATGAGCTTTCAGCTATCATCTTTGTGAGCCTTGGCCTCTCTTTGCAATCCTTCAAGGAATTTCATTATGTGTTCTTCCTTATCCTTTTATTTTCCATGCTCATTAGAGTTTGATCCTTTGACTCCCAGGTTAACATCCTTTCCTTTCCATTCATCTTCTTTTTCAGGGGTAATCTGCACTCTTCCCCACTCCATACTCGACGTTGATTAACTGGGGTTCTGGCCTTCGTTGAACTCTGCACATGCACTCTGTGCAATTAAATTTGAAATTTGTTAGGCCATTAAACCTTCATGAACAATCCACAATATTTATAAACCAGTTTGGACAAAATAAAAGACATTTCATTTGAAACAAGTTTCTTGAACTGGAGATATTATGTATCTCTCCCATTTCTTTGCGTTTAAGGCAATTTCCAACAGTTCTGGAACTCGTCAGTCTTCTGCAATCTAACGCGCAGACGATTTGAATTTTTCGANCACATGCACTCTGTGCAATTAAATTTGAAATTTGTTAGGCCATTAAACCTTCATGAACAATCCACAATATTTATAAACCAGTTTGGACAAAATAAAAGACATTTCATTTGAAACAAGTTTCTTGAACTGGAGATATTATGTATCTCTGCCATTTCTTTGCGTTTAAGGCAATTTCCAACAGTTCTGGAACTCGTCAGTCTTCTGCAATCTAACGCGCAACCGATTTGAATTTGTCGAGCCTTCGTCTCTTGACAATTCATCATGTTTCATAACCATCGATGTTTAATAAGGTGTTTCAATTTCACGAATTGTCTGAGCTCTGTTCAACTCTATATTTTTCGGTGTTCGTAACTTCAGTTTTCAGTATTTGGGGACTTTTGGAACCTTGAGTTTTGGGGTTTTAGAGTTTTGGTACTATAGAACTCCCGTTTCACTCTCCTTCCCCACCCCCAACTTCTGAGATTCTGATTTACCTTATTCTACGGCTCCACAGCACAGCTTTCGCCCTCAACCGTAGTGGTACGTGGTGTGTTTCAGAGGATCCTCGTCACCTTCGATGATGTCATTAGTGTCCCACCAATCTTGCCTTGTATCCCCACTCGCGGGCACATGGTACTCTTCATGCATCTACATGGCACATCTCCCGATTGAAGCTTCAAGTGTCGGGGTTTCGTGATCCCCGACGACATGAGTTCCTATCCTCCAGAACTCCCAATCCCCGATTTTCCGATGCGCCTTTGCCTTAGCCCCTAGCTATGCATAGGTCCATGTGACCACCTCTCATAATACCACAGTCTTTTACTCTATCGGGGTTTTGGACTTCCCAATGTCCATATGCACATGTCCTCAGGATTCGTGATTCTCCGAATCCCGACGCGTCCTTCACACGTTAGCCCTCCTGGCTTAGCTCCTAGTCCACGTGACCTCTACCCCATGACTGTAGTCAAACCTCTCGTCAGGTTTTCGGGGTTCGGAGTTTCAAAATGCATGGACTTCTTTTCCCCGCGATTCCTGATTCTTCGAATCCCAATTTCCGATGGATGACTCTTCTATCGGGACTTTCCCCGATTGCCTGGATTACTGCCATGCATCCACAACAAATGGACGATCCCGATTCAATCTCTGGACTTCGGGACTTTTGATTCAAAGATGACAAAATCCTTTGTCAACTCAAAACCCCGGTAGCCTGTATACCGACGGGTCGCTCTATCTCCACCACGTGTCTCAACTATTGGACGGCTCAGATCAAATCTCGGGACTTCGCCCGGTGCAAGGTAAAAAATGCTCACCTACGTGAGTCTGGGTGTCTGGATCTCCGAATTGGACGATCACGCGACACGCGTCCTTCCATAGATGGACGGCTCAGATTCTCTCTCACTATTTCGGAGATTTTACCCCTAAATACTAAGGTTTAACCTTCAGGCATCTCCCGACAGATCCAACGGCTGTTGGGTTTTCCAACTAAGATCTGACGGCTCAGACCGTTCCTAACCAAACCGGGATTTCACGTATCGTGATTTTCCAATCCCCTGTGCAATATCCAAAGGCTTTAAACCTTGTGCACATTCTCCATATCTGACAGTTACAAGGGTTGGCCTTCCCTACCGACTAGATCCTACGATTCTAACACCATTGGTGTAGAGACCTGTCTCCCCGTGGCCATAGACCACACCAGCTGCGGTTTCATAGCACCTCTATACCTCCTGAGCTTAATAAAAACTCGTCAAGTGTCCCCTTGGCACTTCAGAACAAACCAGGGTCCAAAACTGGCCCTTCCGACTCAATTTCCCCTCGCATTCTCGGTCCAAAGATTGTTCGACTGGCCCATCTAGGCTCAGTGTCGAAACGTTGGCTCTGATACCAATTTGTAGTGTCACTTTTCACTACTGAGGCTTTCAAACCTCTCGCTAACCAATCTGTACATGGAATTTTACATAAAACATATAGAATTGTATAATCACATGCTTAACAACAAAGAGATACATTTTAATCCTCGAAATAAACATATAGTTACTGTTATAATTAGACAATTAGTAATTCATTTACACAGCGGAAAACATGATAACAGATCTAGCACAGTCATGATAAAATGTGGTGAGGATATAATTAAACACTTATCTTGTGACAGTGGAGAAATCCACCAACCAAATGCAGGCCTTCCACGAACCTCCCAGCCGTAGACTGCACTGCTCCTCAACTCAACAATGGGTCACCCCCGAGCTGGGACTGAGCTNTGGACGGCTCAGATCAAATCTCGGGACTTCGCCCGGTGCAAGGTAAAAAATGCTCACCTACGTGAGTCTGGGTGTCTGGATCTCCGAATTGGACGATCACGCGACACGCGTCCTTCCATAGATGGACGGCTCAGATTCTCTCTCACTATTTCGGAGATTTTTCCCCTAAATACTAAGGTTTAACCTTCAGGCATCTCCCGACAGATCCAATGGCTGTTGGGTTTTCCAACTAAGATCTGACGGCTCAGACCGTTCCTAACCAAACCGGGATTTCACGTATCACGATTTTCCAATCCCCTGTGCAATATCCAAAGGCTTTAAACCTTGTGCACATTCTCCATATCTGACGGTTACAAGGGTTGGCCTTCCCTACCGACTAGATCCTACGATTCTAACACCATTGGTGTAGAGACCTGTCTCCCCGTGGCCATAGACCACACCAGCTGCGGTTTCATAGCACCGCTATACCTCCTGATCTTAATAAAAAATCGTCAAGTGTCCCCTTGGCACTTCAGAACAAACCAGGGTCCAAAATTGGCCCTTCCGACTCAATTTCCCCTCGCATTCTCAGTCCAAAGATTGTTCGACTGGCCCATCTAGGCTCAGTGTCGAAACGTTGGCTCTGATACCAATTTGTAGTGTCACTTTTCACTACTGAGGCTTTCAAACCTCTCACTATCCAATCTATACATGGACTTTTACATAAAACATATAGAATTGTATAATCACATGCTTAACAACAAAGAGATACATTTTAATTCTCGGAATAAACATATAGTTACTGTTATAATTAGACAATTAGTAATTCATTTACACAGTGGAAAACATGATAACAGATCTAGCACAGTCATGATAAAATGTGGTGAGGATATAATTAAACACTTATCTTGTGACAGTGGAGAAATCCACCAACCAAATGCAGGCCTTCCACGAAACTCCCAGCCGTAGACTGCACTGCTCCTCAACTCAACAGTGGGTCACCCCTGAGCTGGGACTGAGCTCCACCCTAGGGCAAGGAATATAGACTCAGACTGAGGTTACAGGGAATTCAGTCACACACAACCACCAGGAAGAATGCTCTCCCTAGAATCTCCCATGCTCACTGCCCACAGACCCTCATTCCCCACATGCCTATTCCACCCTAGGAGAGTGTACCTTCTCTGTCACCTAGATAGTCCTTCGGCTGCCAGTCTCCCTTACCTTGGGTTACAGGAGCAGACTTGACTGGAAGTCACCGGGTTCTGTGGCAGCTACAAAGTTCCTTCCAAGATCTCTCTCCTTCCTCTACGCACTCTCTCACCTAGAGGGAGTCACTCACAGGCCAACAAGCCTCACGCAGTCTAGAACTGCGTGCCACATAAAACATAGGGAAATTGGACATAGACTTCCCAAAAACCGGTTCAGCAGTCACAGGCTATTCTCTCGGTCAAGATTTCAGAATATGGCTCCACGCACAATCTCGCTCATCTTTTCCTGGGAAAATAGAGACTCTTCCCCAAAGTTGACATAGACATTTTGTTCAGGGAATGCACACACTGGTTTTCTCTCACAGGGAGACTCCACAGCTTTGGACAAGGGTAAACACGCATTCTCCAGCACCCAACATAGGCTTCCTCTCTGTATCAGACATACACGGGGTCTCTTGCAGACTGGCTCATACAGCTTCTGCTCAGGGCAGTCGGGTCAAATGTAATGTCCCCACCCACGACTGTTCCTTCCTGTTTTATTTGCATGCATCGGGGTGGAAATTTGTCACCCTGGAAACTGCATGCG
The DNA here is from genome assembly GCA_032191745.1 of Picea mariana. NCBI lineage: Eukaryota > Viridiplantae > Streptophyta > Pinopsida > Pinales > Pinaceae > Picea > Picea mariana. Next base: position 135,678 of record JASDQU010515302.1, on the reverse strand, counting down.
TTCCATCTGCATGCCTCCCTGTACACACCTTTTCTTTTTTCTAGGAACTTAGGATAAAATATGCACATGGCTTTTTAGGAAATAATATTAGAATATTATTCCAGGCCTAAGCCCCTAGGCTTAGCCCCTAGGCTCAACACTCAGCCCCTTTCCCACCTTCTAGCCCCTAGTTCCTTGCCCACTCTGTGGATGCTCAATACCCCTTCACTCATTCATCGTGGTCGGTCTGCACTTGGCGGTGTTTATATTTTATTGATTATTCTGCATACATACAAGTACAACAGCAGGCTCCTGGCCCCCAAACACTTAGGCTTCCTGGCCTAACAAACACATAATCCTTCCAGCTTATACAAAACTTGGATCACCAGCCTATAGAAGATATTTACAATTCATTACATATATCATGATCTGTAACGGGGCTTAGCCTTGGGGACACTACAAACATGCTTGCACATAATTCTGAGAGTCCAAATCGGGTGCATAATTATCGATTATGTTGTATAAGTCATGATAGGGAGAATTACTCTATATATGTTGGGTTGTGATATGATAATATATGGAGGATTATTTAGGGACCAATTTTTTTTTATTATGTGTATGGATTCTTGATATCTTTACTGTGCAATGTATTATGTTTTGTGTAATTGATCATTGAAATAATATTTAAAAACATTATGTAATCTATATGTTTATATCTATGCTACTTAACATGGACTATCATATGCATTCACTGGTTTAATAATATGATAATATGATCTCTCCACATTCAAGTATTTTTTTGTATGGTAATGCACTAGATTTGATGGTGTGTCCTTGTTAACTCACTTTATCTTACATAAGTCTCAGTTGCACTTCGGGTGAGACCTCCTTCCCTTGTAAATGGTTGAATATGCTAGTGCTAATAGATTATAGTGGTACCTTTTTTGGTAACCTCCAAGAAACTTCATCTCTAATTTTGTGCCAATAATAGATCCACATGATCAACTATGATGAAACATTTTCTCTAGTAGAAAAGTTGGATTCTATCAGGTTGGCCCTTTCCATTGGATAAGACATGGGATGGGAAGTACATCAGATGGACGTGAAGGATTCCTTTATTCACGAAGATCTCTCATAGGAGATTTATATGATGCAATCACATGGATTCATACATAATTCATCTTTAGTGTGCCAACTCAAAAATTTACTCAATGGCCTCAAGAAAAATCCTAGAGCATGGTACGCAAAGATTCAATCCTAATTGCTCTCCAAGAATTTTTTCAGATGAAAATCTGATCCTAATTTATAGATGTTGAGGACAACTGACTCACTTATTATCCTATTCATGTACATGGGTGATATTTTGATCATCGATGACTCGGTTTCAACAATTGTTGCGTTCAAGTTAATTATTCATGACAAGTTTTTGATGATGTACATGGGTCCGCTCCATTTCTTTCTTGGTCTCAAAATCAGCCAGGATGCTTCATGTATCAATATATCTCAATCTAATTATGCTCAATATCTCATTGAGATATTCCACATGACATACTGAGAATATGCACCTACACCCTTTTTTCTTGGGGTTATACTTGAGGATGATCGAGATATACCGATGGTGGAAAACACCTTGTATCGACAACTTGTGGGGAGCCTTCTATATCTCACCCACACCCAACTAGATATATCCTATGAATTATGGGTAGTCTCCAAGTACATGAAAGAGCCACATGAGTTGCACTGGAAGGATTCCAAGCACATCCTCAGATACGTTCATGGAATCATTAGTTATGGGATCCACTATGCCTTAGGTTGCAAGTTAGATCTCATAGGATTCATCGATTCTGACTGGGTTGGTGATGGCACTAATCACAATTCCACCTTTGGGTTCTTTTTGAGTTTACGATATGGCCCAATATGTTGGTTGAGAAAAAAGAATTTAGTTATTTCTCTATATTTAGTAGAGGCCAAGTACAAGGGAGCAACCAATGTCACCATCCAAGACCTATGGATACATAACTTCCTCATCGAGCTCGACATTCAAGTCCACCATCTGACTTTGGTCTGGTGTGACAACCAGAGCACACTCAAATTATGTCAAGATCTAGTATATAGATAGGAAACAAAATATATCAAGACCCATATTCATTTTATCATGGAGATGGTTCAAGACAAGGTCATTTTTTTTGCTGTAGTGTCCTTCCACAGAGCATATTGTCGACATCTTCACCAAGAATTTAAGTGAGAAAAAATTCCATATTTTTCATGATTGTCTTGGAGTGTAGGACATAATTTCCTAGCAATTGTATTTCTATTATTTTGATACACTATATTTTGATGGGGGGGTTCCCATGAGATTTTCCCTCTTTCCTCACTTTATTTCAATGTTCATTATTTTCATTGTTCATGGGTACCTAACATGACCTCTATTGTTGGGACCCATTCATTATGTATAATCCCTTAGTCTAAGATATTTTTCCCTCATTGAGGATATTATCCCCTAGAAAATGCTGGCACATACCCTTTAGTCAATCCTCAGATACCTTTATGTTAGACTAGTAGAGTGAAATGTTACATTTCAACCACAGATTTATTACCAATTTTTGCATGATAACCTCGGGATCATCACCATGAAAGTGAAATTGCATTGCCATAATCACTAGTAAACCACATTCCACATGTGTGAGTGATATCATCCTCATTTCACTTCAATTTAGCTAGTTAATTGAAGATAGCATAGCAAGTTAGCTAGGACTACAAGGAAGTTTGTTGATACCCATAGCAATACTGAGAGGGGGGGTGAACATAATTTCATTAACCTTCCATAATTTTATTTCCTTTCAACCAGTATAGAAATTCACACTTAATGATAGATACAATCAGAAATCAACATAACCATCTAAGTTATTTAGAAGTGTGTGCTTAATGATAGAAACAAATAGAAATAAAAACATCATAGTGAACACAATACACAAACAGTTTTACATGGAAAACCAATTTGGGAAAAAAACATAGAACACCTTCTTTATGTTCTTCTGCAAGCACCAACTTACAAGTTATAAATTTTCAGCTCAACAAGAACCCATCTATCACAGATAATGAGGACACCAATCCTTAGTGATCTCCGAATCACCCTAGCACCACCCTACCACCTTAAACTCGAAAAAATTTGTTACATCACTAAATATTTCAACACATCCTAAAAAATTTACATTTTTGTTCCTATGAACTCTTATAGTATCATATATCATCGCACTTCACACACATCCACAATCAAAGTGAGTCCATACTTATACTAATTTTTCCAAGTTCACCTTCTTGTATGTGGACACATAACAGTTACAATGTGGAAAAATTTTGACCACATCAAAATCTTCTCAATTACAATTTTGTCTAAATAAGGTATGACAGTTATATTGTGGACAAACTTTGACCATATTGAATTCCTGTCGGTTAAATTTTTGTCTAAATAAAGTATGTGGACGCATGAATGTTATATTGTGGAAAAAATTTGAATAAATCAAATGGACCAAGTCTTCCTATGAATGTGCTCCAGATTATATGAGCATCTCCTAAAAAATGACACAATAACTTCATTTTGGTCTACACCATTGCACAGATAGAACTAGAGAACAAGACTCAAGTCACAAGACATTATCCTGTTGCACTTGTCCTACAGTGTGCTTACTGAATCACTCCATGAGATTGTAAGTGCCCCTGGTGACTTTTTCTGTTGCATTCTACTTCATACTTCATCTCGTCACACTCCACTACACCATTTGTCGCACTGGCTCAAGGAAACCTACATATTTTCATCTGCACAATATTCCACACACTCCATCGTATTTCACTTTGTCACTTGTTGCTTGCTCAAAACATCCTTGCATTGTGGCATAAACATTCATTGAGTCATTCTATGATCGCAGACAAGGGAATTTGTCACATTCCACTTCATTTCTGAACTATGTCATAGGTTATGCTCTTATTCTGTGTGCACTCCTGGTAGACTCAATCACCTATGTGATTTATTTTGAGTCATTGATCCCTTCATCCTTCAATCCTTTTGTGCACTTTGTTTTTCATCCTTTCACAATTTTCTCTAGGAGTTCCATTTCGTGTGGATCTACAATAATGCAGTAGAAATAATCCTTCCATTCACTTCCTCTGCTTGTGCACCAAATTTGTGCCATATTGTCCATGTGTACCTCAATCCTTATTCTCACTTCCTTTTCCATGTGCGGCATGTTGATGTTAATGTGAATATATGCTAAAAAAACTCCCCCTTTTTGATTGATTCCAACTCTTGTTGTTGATATTTTCCCCTATTAGTGTGTTGCTCTAGCCTTCACTCCCCCTTGTTGTATGATCCTCTTTGTCACAGATGTATGTTTCTCCCCATTTGACATCAATGGAAAAGGAAACTATCCTTTTTACTTTGAACATCCTAAGAGTAACTCCTCCTATCAGAATGTTGTATTACATGCTACTAAATTTATTGCATTTCTCCCCCTGAGGCTGGGCGGGTCTTTTAGCAGCCTCCAACCTATCATGAATATTTATGTGTCTAAATGAGGAGTGGGAAGTACTCCCAACTTCTCTCTAAGGTACTCAAAGGAGTCCTTGGGTAATGGCTTGGTAAATATTATATCTACAATTTTCTCTTTAGAAGGAACATATTATAATTTAACCACTTGATCCTGAACCTGTTCTCTAATAAAGTGATACGTGATGGGGATATTCTTAGTTTTAGAGTGTTGAATGGGATTTTTGGAGAGATTAATAGTACTTCTATTGTCTCACATGAAATAAACAAGTTGATCACAGAGAACTTGAATATCCTTGATATTTTTCTTTATCCACAACACATGCATACAACAGGATGTTGTAGCTATATACACTGCTTCAGTTGTAGAGAGAGAAATGGAATTTTGTTTCTTCCTGATCCAAGATATTAAAAAAACTACCAAGGAAGAATGCACCTCCACTAGTGATTTTTATGTCACCAATACTTCCTTCCCAATATGCATCTATATAAGATATGAGAATGAGGTCTTTGTTTTTTGGATACCACAATCCATAATCAATAGTGCCTTTCAAATACCTAAATATTCTTTTGATTGCAAGAACATGAGTTTCCTTAGGATTGGCTTGAAACCTACCTACAAGACCCATTGCTTGTATGATGTTAGGCCCTGAAGCTATGAGATAGAGTAAAATACCTATAGTATACCTATACTTGGTTTGATCTACTTTTGTAGCATCATCATCCTTGTTGAGTTTACAACTAGTATTCATTGGAGTGCTTACTGGTGCACAATTTTCCATGCCAAATTTCTTCAATATTTCCTTGAGATATTTACCTTGAGAAATGAAAATTTCCTTTTCTAACTGATAAATCTGTAACCTAAGAAATAAGGAGATTTCTCCTAACATGGAAATCTCAAACTCTTGTTGCATTGCAACTGCAAACTTCTTACTCATTAATTCAATATTATTGCCAAAAATAATATCATCAACATACACCACAATAATTAATAGACCATTACCTTTGGTATTGATGTATAAGTTGTTATCATCAATTCCCTTTTTGAATCTTTGTTGTTGCAAATACCTATCAATTCTATAACACCAAGCTCTTGGAGCCTCTTTTAGCCCATACAGGGATTTTTTTAGTTAACATACATAATTCTTTTTTTCAGTACACAGAAAACCTTCATGTTTCTCCACATAAACTTTTTCGTCAAGGTCACCTTTTATAAATGTTGTTTTGACATCCATCTAGTAAACTTTGAATTTTTTGTACCATGCAAAATCCAAAAACATCCTGATATCTTCAATTCTTGCAACATAAGTAAACATTTCTTCAAAGTCCACTCCTTAAACTTGAGCATACCCTTTGCATACTAATATGTGCTTGTTTCTGACTATTTTTCCATCTTCATTTAGCTTGTTTATTTATACCCATTTAGTTCCAATTACATTCTTGTCATTTGGTTTTGGAACAAGATATCAAGTCTTATTTTTCTCTATTTGGCCTAGTTCTTCATTCATGGCTTTGACCCAGTGATCATCCTAGATTGATTGCACAGAGTTTTGGAGTTCAATCATGGATATCAACACAAAATTTACAGAGGTAGATGTATCTATAATTTTTCTTCTAGTTTCTACACATATTTCCTTATTTCCAAGAATATGACTTTCTTGATGATTTTTTTGAAAATACCTTGATGGGGAATTTGGCTGTGATGTTTCCATTCTCCCTTCTTCTTCTAAATCTTMTTTTTCTTGTTTCTCACCCATTCCATTGTCTTGTAACTCATTTCYAATTGGTTCATCATATTTCTCATTATGGTGTTGATATCTCACTAAATGAAGTGGTCCCTCATATACCTTTACATCTATGCTCTCAATCTTATGGATTCTTTTGTTATAACACCTATACATTTACTTCTGGTGGAGTATCCTAGCAAAATTCCTTCATCATATCTATAATCAAACCTACCTAAGTTGTCTTCATTTCTTTTAATGTATCATTTGCTTCCAAAAATTTTGAAGTGATCTATTTGTTCTTATTTGCCATGCCATAGCTCATAAGGTTTTTTATCATTGTTTAATATTATGTGCAACTTATTGATAATGTTGACAACAATTTGAAAATCCTCTCCCCAAAAGGTTTTGGGTACTTATGGCTCATCAAGCATGGCCCTGTCCATTTCTTGAACTGTTATGTCCATCCTTTCCACTACTCCATTTTGTTGAGGGGCTCTGGCAATAGAAAACTATCTCTTGATCCCATGTTTTTCACAAAAACTATTGAATTCATGAAATGTGAATTCTCCTCCTTTTTTTGACCTTAGGCATTTTATCTTTAATTCCATTTCATTTTCTACCTACGCTTTAAAGATTTTGAATTTTTCAAAAGCCTGGAATTTATTCCTCAACAATCCAACCCAAGCCATTCTGGTATAGTCATTAATTAACATAATGAAATATATTTCACATCGAGAATATTTTGTACCTATAGGGCCACAGATATATGTATGAATCAACTCAAGAGGTTGAGTGGTGGAGTGTTCTCTTGCCTTGAATTGAACTCTTGATTGTTTTCCAAACTAACATGACTTGCAAACAATATTCCCAGGTTTGAAGATATTAGGCATATCTCTCACAACACATTTTCTTCCTATATTAACAAGTTGATTAAAACTAATATGACCTAGTATTTTGTGCCAAATCCATCTCTCATCAGTTTTATCAATGCAACATTTTTCTTTTCCTTCCTCTAAAACATACACATTCCCTGAAGTTATGGCTTCCTTAAAAAAAATCTTCCCTATATTTGCATCCATTGCCTTACATCCTCTTGAATGAAAAAGAACATTGTGTTCTTGGTCAAACATTTGAATTACACTTAATAAGTTATGTTTTATACCATCAACATAAAACACATTTTATTCTTTGTTCTTTCAATTTTATCTTCATCTAATACAATAGTTCAATTTCCTGTGATTCTGGATGGATCATTTTTTCCAAAAGTGACATTACCAGATTTGTCTTTAATTAAGAATTCAAACTTACTTTTTTCTCTTGTCATGTGCTTGGAGTAGCCACTATCAATGTACCATTGATTTTCTTAATTTTTGGCATATAGAGCTAGTCCACAATTTTCAGCACTATTATTTTTCTTCCTCCAAACCTTGGTAAAAACTTCATTTCTATCCTTCCTATGTCTATCTTTCCTAAATATAGGAAGAAATTTTCTTATGCATTCACTTGACTTGTGACCAAAATTATTGCATATGTGGCATTCAAGGTCATTTAGTAAAGGAGAGAAGGCATTATTGAAATAATTTTGAACCATGGCCTTTTGAGGTTTTTTGAATCTCTTTCCTATACTTCTGTGATATCTGAAAAATATTCAACTTGCAGCCCTATATCGAGAGCTTCCACAAGAGAAACAATATCCATAGAAAAAATTTTGATGCCTTGGAATGAAAAACTTACTTGTAGGAATCGGTCTTTGTCTTCCAACTTGATACGATTTAGTCACATGTTTCTTCCTTCATAGTTGGTCTAATTTAGTTATGTATGCTTCTTCTTTTCATATTTTTCTTGGTAAGCCTGACTGTTGTTTCCCTTGAGAGAGTTTTCATAGCTTGTAGGCTTCTCACTGGTTGTCATGCTAGTGCTTGACTCACCTTTGAAAATTTTTAGACTTTCCTTATATCCCAACCGTGTCTTGTCATATGGTGATATATAATTTCTTATAATGTTATCTAGAGTTTAATATCCTTTTATGAATTTCATTTGAGTATTGAATTTCTCTATATCTTTTCTTAAGGAAACTATTTCTACTTCTAGTTTTTCGCAAATATTTTCCTTTTCTTTTATATGATTTATCAATACTTATTCCTTTATTTTAGATTCTACGGGATGAATTTTTAAGATGAATATTTATTCACTGACCTTATTGTCTTTGTATTTATAGACCTACAACCATTCTTTCCATATTTTGTTATTTTTCTTGAATCGAGAGATTTCCTCAAGAGTACTAATGAGTTATCCTTCCATGTCTACTACAACTTCACACTCTTTAGTATATGTTTGATCAGATTTTTGTTTTTCCAAAGAAATGAGAAGTTTTTCATCATGAATTATTTCTAGCTCATCTTCTTCTTCGTCAAAGTTAATGTTATCTTCCTTTGAATAAAAAATATTCCTTTTAAAAGTTTGTTTTAAATTTCTAGGTTTAAATTTGGTCATTTTTCCAATACACAAAGATTTTTACATGGAAACCCAATTCGGAAAAAARCCACAAAACATCTCCTTTATGTTCTTTTGCAAGCACCAACTTACAAGTTATAAAGTTTTAGCTCAATAGGAACCCACCTGTCATAGATAACGGGGACAACGATTCTCTCARGAACCAATATGTCACAGATAATGAGGACACCAATCCTCTCAGAAACCAACCTGTTACAAAAATGAGGACACCATTCCTCAKTGAATTTTGACTCACCCTAGCACCACCCTTCCACCACAAACTCATAAAAATCAGTTACATCACTAAATATTTCAACACATCCTGATGAATTTGCATTTTTGTTCCTATGAACTGTTAAAGTATCATCTTCCACCTCACTTCGCACACACATCCACGATCAAAGCCCATCCATACTTATACTAATTTTCTTGAGTTCACATTTCTATATGTGGACATGTAACGGTTAAAATGTGGACAAAATTTGACCAGATCAAAATCATCTCAATTACGATTTTTTCTAAATGAGGTATCACGGTTATATTGTGGACAAACTTTAACCATATCAAAATACTATCAGTTACAATTTTGTCTAAACAAAGTATGTGGACACATGATTGTTACATTGTGGACAAAGTTTGACTAAATCAAATGGACCAAGTCTTCTTATGACCATGTTCCACATTATCCGAGCATATCCTAAAGAATGACACAATAATTTCATTATGTTCTACAAATCATCCACTGCGCAAATAGAAATAAAGAGCAAGACCCTGAAAATTGCAGATTTTAAACTTCAAATAACTGACTTCCTAGAATTTGTTTCAGGTGATTTTGTTTTTTAAATTGGGTATTTTTCTGAGAGGAACTCATATATAGAACCAGTTTTTAAAAACAATTCACCAAAACCTATATAAATCATCAAAAATGTCACGTCCCTCTTTTTTTTTGAAAAAATAAATCTCCAAAAAATAAAAATATTTTCCCACACTTCTAGCCAAGGAAAGTTATCTGATACCACTAGTTAAGAACCAAATACTTTCATACATAAACTTCACAAATATTTAGAGAACAATATAGAAAACTACCACTTTATTATATCAAAACCCTTGGGGTAGGGAAACACCATACAATGGATCGTATTATGGAAGGGATCCTCTCATGTTCACTTGCCTCTTCGAGGGGGATTCCTCCTAATGAGATTCAACTCCAAATACAATACTTCTCTTCATATCTCATTACATTGCTTGACCCCCTTTATATAGTGCTACCATAACCTAAGAACATTCTATAAGAGGAATCTTCTAGAAGTAGAACCTTCTAAGAAGTCCACTTACATTTATTATATCTAACTACCATATTAGGCCTTATATGATA
>JASDQU010515302.1:59328-69481 GCA_032191745.1 Picea mariana | reverse complement strand
TATGTTGTATGTGTAGGATTATTGTTATTTCTGCATTAATATGTGTATTAGCATAATATGTTGTCTGTTTGTGTTACATATATATGCAGATGACAATTGTTATTTTTATGAGGTAGCATTTCCTTCTCTAGGTGGCCTGGAGGTGTATGATGTTTCTACAAGTATATTTGTGTGGCATATCCTAGTAGATTAAGGCTGGGGATGTGACAGAATGGTATTAGAGCATGAAAGTTTCTTTTGGTGGCATGGCCTGACCTGCTGGTCTATGGTCGAGGATGTAGCAAAGATACAGTCATTAGGTAGCATTTCCCGGTAGAGGTTTGATGGTCGAGGACGTTACAAATTGGTATCAGAGAATGAATGTTTCTTTTGGTGGCATGGCCTAGCCTATTGGTCTATGGTCGGGGATGTAGAAAAAATACAGTCGTTACATAGCATTTCCCATCAGAGGTTTGATGTTTGGGGACGTTACAAATTGGTATCAGAGATGTTTACTAAGTGATGTTTCTCATCTTGTGTGGTGGATGGGGATGTTAAAAATTAGTATCAGAGTGTTATATTCAGTAGCATGGCTTGGCCTGGGTGTTATCAGAGCCAGTTTTCAACACTAAGGTTGGATGGGCTAGGAAAGTGGAAGTTGAAGAAAAGTTTTCAGAAAGGAATTTTATTCAGAACCCAGTTTAAAGCCCTGTTTTCGACATTGATCCTTAATTGGGCCGTATAAGTGGTTATGGAATCAAAATATCACAGTAAAGTGTTGTCGAGAGGGAATAAATTTGAATTTCAGAGCATCCTAGGGTGCCAAGAAAACACCTTGGACGTGTTTGGAATCTCAGGAGGTATAGCAGTTCAAGAAATATAACAGAGAAAAGATACTGCAACAACCATTGGTTTGGAAATGCAATCTTTGAAGTTGGGTCATAAGATCTATGTAGAGGAAAGGCCAACGTTTTCCAGCTGTCAGATCTAGAAAAAGGTGCATGTGATTTAACCTCGAAGGTCCTTAGGACTTCGTAACTTCGATGAATTTTATGAGTTATAGAGCCAAAGAGGCCGAAGCATCGAAGCTCCGAAGTCCCATAATGGATCTACACCACAGATCTAGGGAGAAGTGATTGATCGGTGTATCGACGGAAGACAGATCAAAACCATTAGATCAAGACAAGAGAAAAAGGTAAGGTGTAATGGTGAAAAACATATCCCAACCGTCAGATCTGCAGGCAAGTGATTGTGAGCCGTAGATCTCATGGCAGTTCTAGAGTTTGGCATTTGGGAGAAACAAAGTATGCTTGTGTGAAAACTCCTGAAGCTCGAAGTTTCAAAGTTCGGATTTAATCCGAACCATTCATCAAAAAGGGTAACGTGTCATCAGATCAGTGTATTCAGTAGTTCAACATTCGGGAGAAACAAATTATGCTAAGGTGAAAACTCTTGAAGTCCAAAAGTTCAAAGTTAATCTGGACCGTTCATAAAAAATGGGCATGTGTCGATAGATCAACGTATTTGAGAGTTTGAAATTTAGGAGAAACAAAGTATTCTAAGGAGAAAACTCCTAAATTCCCAAAGTCCGGAGTTAATTCGGACCGTCCATTGAAAGGGAGGTAAGTCAAAAGATCAACTTGTTCGAGAGTTTGACATTTGGGAGAACTGGAGTATGCAAGTGTAAAAACTTTCAAAGCCTGAAGTCCCGAAGTGACATGACTTACTGACGTCACCAGTGATGATGTCGATACATGGAATGTGTGCCACATGTCTTTGAGTTAAGAACCTTAGGAAGATAGAAACGCTAGTTAGAATGTGACATGTGTCACCCATCATATTGAGCCATTTGTCTGCTTCTAGTATTTCACCATGTGCAACTCTTCTTGAGCATGGTTAGTGGGGCCCCTGATGGTCAAAAGGGACACATGGCGTCAGATCCTAGGGCCCGAAGACTTGACACTCCAAAAGAAATGGTTCATTATGGAATGGGAGGAAGAAATCCCCAAAGTTCTGTAGTGCCAAAGTAAGGTAACGTGATGACATCCCAGGGGTGATGTGGAAGTATTCAAAGGTTCACAATTCATGAATTTTGGGCTGTGCAGATGTGAAATCCTACAAAGTCCCAGAATATCGAAGCTCCAATGTCCTGAAGACTGGAGGTTCAGATTTAATATCGACCTTTGATCGAGAAACGACACTTGGAAATAGATGCAGCAGTTTGGAGACTTGGCACTCTAGAAATATTGAGAGTATGGATATTCCAGAAACCCTAAAGCTCGGAGTTCCATAGTAAATATCAGTCGTTGGATGCTAGGAAGTTGAGGACCATTGATCCACCCCACTTTGTGAGTTCACCAATGTGACACTCAGGGAGATTTGTTTTAATGAGCTTTGGAAACCTCCAGAGCTCGGAGTCCCGGAGTTCTTATCCACCACAAATTTGAACAGAGAATGTGGACCATAGATCCACCTTCCTTCGTGACTTTTCCAGTTCAATGTTATGTGATTTTTGTGATGTGCGGAAAGAGAAACCTATGAATTTTTGGAGCCCCAAGGTCCTGAAGCTCTAGATAAGCACCTATCAGACTAGCGCTTGGTCACAGCTGATGGTCACATGAGACTGGGGGCCAAATAAAGAGGTCTAGTGCCTAAAAATTGTTTATAAGAACAAATAAGGGATTAGAGATAGAGCTCATGGGGTCCATGATTGAATAGGCCTACATCAAAAGAATTAAAGAAGGTATGTAAACTTGAAGAGAGGATCTAACAAGGATCCAAGAGCTAATTTGAATCTGTGAAAAAAAAAACTGTTGTACAAATATCGCCTTCCAGAAAGCACTATTGTGCAAACAATTATAACTTTTTGCTCAGGATTATGAATTGAGCAAGGAGGAAATAATTCAAAAGGTATTGGAAAGAGGATTCTAGGTACTCACCCATCTATGATACATGTTAATGCATGAACCATAAGTTCATATGGATATGAAAATAATGGGAATAAGGAAGGAATGTTTTATGGAATATGAAATAGTTTGGAGATAAGATGTGACATCTCCAAGGATCAGTCTCGTAGTTGTATATACCACCTCCATTATTTCTATCAGAGTGTGCAATGGAAGCATGGCATGAAGGTCATCAAATATGGTATGACAAAAGTTGAATATTCATGTCAAAAGGCTAAATCAAATTTCTTCAAGAAAGAAGTTGGTGTTAACTAACCAAGGTTACTAAGAGAACATGACTAGAATTATAATTCATTCATGTAGGAGCTGGATCAGAGGAATCCAAATAATAATGGAATGTTGGAAATTAATATAAGCATAATATGTGGTTGCATGTATGCAAGGTACACAAGGAAGGACTCCTAGGTGGGGTCAATTCCATGAACATCCTAAGATAATGGAAGAAGAATTCATGAGGTAGATATCAAGTCAAGAATAATTTAAAAGTGAAATGATTTTTAAAGAGAAAAAAAAAAGTAACTAGGAAGAAAAAAAAAATGGTTCAATGCATGGGTTTGAATACAGAGGAGATGGTGCCTGACAAGAATCCATATTAAGTGACATATAGCCATGATTGGAAACAAATAGGTTGTAGGTATCACTTGAAGCTATGATGGTAAGGTAAAATAAGTACTTTCAGTTAATTYCATGTAGATAGAAAAGGAAACATATTGTTCGCAYAGGGGCAGACCCAGGGTTCAGCTCCAAGAGCAGGGATGATTTTAAGAATGGAAATTTATTTTAAAATGTAGAAACCTTGGTGAATCTTACTAATCCTTTGTATTCCAACTATAAATGTTTGGCGATATTTTTGTAAAAATATTCAGATTTCTAAGGATTTTATATAGTTTTTATAAAATTTTGGCAATTTTTAAGGTAAAATAATTTTAGCCTATAGAATTTGGGCGAAACATTTTTAAAATAGCGAATATTGTTTTTAGAAAAACCATGGAAAATTACCCCATGAGAGAAATTTAGCCCCTAAAATCATCCATGTCCAAGAGCGCATCAACAAGCCCTAACTATTGTCCCTTTCAGCAACACCTGCGAGGCAGATGTAGTCTCACCCGAAGTAGCTATGGGGGGGTTGCAGGACAGAGATGTCTACAACCAAATGAAACACCAAGTGGATATAATACAAGAGAAATACAACATTTATATATCACTTACCAATTCATATGTACTCCTCACAACTGTCTATCAGATCTAATACAGTAATGCAAATAGAAGTATATCAAATGACAAAGAACAAAGCATCAATCACACACACAACACAAGATATACGTGGTTCACCCTCTCTCTAGGGATACGTCCATAGAACTGTTATTTATAATATATTAAGATGAATCATACATTTCTTTTCTATGCTCTCAGCTAGAAGATATTCTTTCTTCTCTTCTCTAGCTTTCCCCTTCTACGCACCTAGCTGTAGGACTGATCTTCGCACCCAGCTGAAAATCTTACAATACTAGAAGGCTCTATACTTAGCACTTTTCTCTCACACAATAGTAATGAATCCTCAACCAAATTAGTACCAACAATAACAACAACAACCAACAACCCATCCCAGGTCCTTTAGACCTCTATTTATACATCACAATAGCTTCCCAACGGCCTTAGGTCGAGACCTAAGTGTCAAAACCCTTGATACCAAAACCCTAGGTGTCTAAAACTCTAGGTCAACTTGACCAAAATTTTGAGGGCTTCACTAGCCTGTCTTTCCTTCCTTATCATGCGGTGCTCCAAAGCATATAATTGTAGCTTTTCTCTCTTGATGAGTTTTCCATAATCCATATTCATTGTTGATCTATCATCCTCAATCTCCATGTCCAACATCTTTGTTTCTCTTACTTCTCTCCATCTTTTCTTCTCTTTTTCTTACATCGACCCAGTAACAGTCACTATGTCTTTCGCGCAGTTCACAGTTTCCATTTTCTTCCGTGATATTTTATTTCTTCCATAACCCAGGGACAACAAGCCCCCAACACTCACCTATGACTCCTCCCGAGGCACATCAGATATGATATTCCTATTTTACTTCGACTTCAGACTACGCAGGGAAGCCTTTACTTTCTACTCCATGCCTCCCTTCCTTCCTTGTGCAGACTTGTCTTTTCTGTGTCGGGTACCCAATTTCAATAGAACCTGGTACCTAGACCTTTTCCTAATGCTTTTACTGAGAGCTGCAAGGTAGCTGGTTGTCATAGTACAACTTCAGCTAACTCCCATTCACCAAGCCTTCCTTCCATTCTCTATTCAAAGTATTCAACTGTTCAACTCCTCCTTCTGAAACATAGGTGACCTCATATGGCCCAAGACAATGCATTTTGAACTTCCCAGGATGATTCATGAACTTACTTTCATATACTAGTACCAAATCACCTTATTTAAATACCTTCTTCTTGATGTKTCTATCATGGTAGGCCTTCTCTCTTTCCTTCTGAACCTGCTGGTGAAATATTGCAATGAATCAGTCTTCCCCTAGTTCACCCAACTGCACAAGCCTCTCTTGAACAATGCCARTGTCATCCATATCTGTAAAGGTAAAAATTCRTAAGTTGGGTAACAAATATTCCATTGGGATGATGACTTCGAGACCATAAACCAGTTTGAATGGAGTCTACATTGTCATCTTCTTGCAAGTAGTTCTATAGGCCCATAGTACTACTAGTACTCTTAAATCCCAAKCATCCATGTTCACACTTCAAATATTTGTTAGCATTGTCTCTGAGATCTTGTTGAATGCTTCAACTGTCCCATTTTCTTGTGGATGGTAAGGTGTTCTCTTCTAATGATGAACTATAAATTCCTCGGTCATGGCTTCAATTCTTTTATTAATGAAATGTGTGCCTTGGTCTCTCTTAAGGATCTCCAGGCATCCAAACTTGGTTATGATGTCATCAAATATGAAGCATGCAGCTATAGTGGCATTATAGTTCTTAAATTATCTTGCTTTGACCCATCTGGTCAGGTACTCTGTCATAGTGATTATGTACCTTGCTCTTGTGCACTTCCCTGGTGGGTTAATAGGTCCCATGAAGTCAATGGCCCATTTCTCAAATTCTTATAGGGTCAACTGTGGTGCTAATGGAACTTCATCTCTCCTAGATGATTTCCCAACTCTTTGGCATACATCGCAGGCTTTGTAATAGTCCTTAGCATCTCTGTGTAAGGTAGGCCACCAAAGGTCATCTCTAAGAACCTTCTATGCAGTTGCTTTCCCTGCGTAGTGTCCTCCTACAATGCCTTCATGAGCTTCGGCGAGGATCCACAGTCACTCTGTCTCCATAACAAACCTCCTTAGTATCTCATTAGGTCCCATGTTATATAGTTATCCATCTATAATTGAAAAGTTTGCAGCGTGGACTACTAGTTGTTTCTTATGGGTGATTGTATATTCACTAGGTGTCATTCCTATTGACAGGAACTAGACTATTTCTACAAAGTGGTCATCAATCTTTCTAATGGTGAGCAACTGTGAATCCGATAGTGTATCCTCCAAACCAGTAGGCTCTTCTCCATGTTCCAACCTTGACAAGTGGTCAAGACCTTTGTTCATTCTTCCTGGATTAACCACGATCTCAAAATCATATTCCTGAAATAGCAGAAGCCATATGCATATTCTCCCCCCAACACTGTCTTGTGGATTAGGTATTTCATCGCAGAGTGATCAGTGAAAATTTTAAAGTATCCTCCCAACAAGTAGTGGCTGAACTTCTGCAACACATACACCATGGCTAACCCTCCTCTCTCAGTGGTGGTGTAATTAATCTCTGTTGTGAATAGTCTCCTTCTAGTAAAGGCTAACGGGTGGTCGATGTCTCCTGTTCCTAGTTGTGCTAACACAACTCCTAATGTAATAGAATATGCATCGACATGTACATGAAATTCCTTGCTCTAATCTGGGAAAACCAGAATAGGAACAATAACCATTTTTTGTTTCAGCGTGTTGAAGCTCTGATGGAATTATTCTATCCAGTGAAATTGACAATATTTCTTCAAGAGCTTCTCCATGGGTGTTGTAATATGGGCATAGCCTTTAATGAAATTCCTATAATATCTAGTGTTTCCCAGCGTAGTGCACAGTTGTTTGAATGAAGTATGAGGGGGTAAATCAACTATGATGGAAATTTTAGATGGATCTACCAACAATCTTTACTTGCATACAATATGGCCTAACAACACTCCAAATGGTGAAAATAAAATGAGCTTCTTCAGGTTTAAGGCAATCTGACATTGCCTGCACTTGTACAACATTAGCCTTAAACATTCAATATGATTTTGAAATAAACTAAAGACAGTCCAATCATTAAATTATGCTTCTATAAACTTATGTAGAAACTTCTTGAATGCTTACACCACCACCCTGGAAAAGATGGCTAGGACATTCTTCAATCCAAACAAAATTACTGTATATTGGTAGGATCCCCATTTTGTGGCAAAGGTGGTCTTATGGCGATATTCCTTGGCAATCTAGATCTGATGGTATCCTGAAAATCTGTAAAAGAATATACCTCCTGGCCTCCTACATTATCTAACACTTCGTCAGTGAATGACGTAGGGAAGGGGTCATGCAAACAAGCATCATTCAACTTCCTAAGATCTACACAGATCCTGATCTCTCCTATATTGTTGTCTTGTACCACCATAGGGCTGATCAATTCTAATTCTTCAACATGCTCTATAATCTCTTGTCGCAACATTCTATTGAGCTCAATCTTCACTTTCTCCTATATTTAGGGTTCAATCTGTAGGGTCTCTATTTCACTGGTCTTGCATCTGGTTTCAAGGGGATCCTCATCTCTCCCATAGGCCCTTTAATGCCCTTCATATCAATGAACTTGATTGGAAAGAAGTCTTGATACTCATGTAGCAATTCTATGATCTTGTCAATAGTGGCAGCATCACAATAATCTCCAACATTTGCAAGCTTTGGTGTTTGTTATGTTCCAATATTGATTTTCTTGATCTTGATCAGTTTTCCAAAAAATGGTAGCTCAACTCCTGGTCCTTCCACATCTCTCTGGCCTTCTGTTTTTGCGATGTTCACCTTCCTAGGATCATCATCTTCATCAGTATTGATGTTGTAACAGCCTTGCAATTTCTGGAGAGGCACAATCCATTCGTCCTCTTCTTGTTCCAAAGGGATGCTAGGTGCCTCCTCAAACACTTTCTGTCTTATGACCTGTAATTCTTGATCTACTATAGGATATTGGCTTTCGAATAAATAGGTAGTGACAAAGTTCTGAGTCATACCTTCCCAATATGCAGTGATGAGGCGTAGCTCTTCTTGAAGGTACCAGTTGATAGGGGTTGTGTCCAACGTGTTAATGAATTTGTGCACCCACTGCTCTTGAGAAATACTTCCCCATGCTTCCTTGCAACTTCACACATTGTCCTTTGGAAATATTCAACCTATGTATATAACTTTGCAGCCTTCTACTTGTGTTGATAACCATGCTATCATCAGAGTATGACATTGTACCCATTTTGTAATGTTGTTTTTGTGTGTCCCCCACCATATTTATAGTTTAGATTTCAAGGCCTCATCCATTTCCAACAATTGTTGCTGCATTGGTACACTTTCATCAAAGTCCGATAAGAAGGTTTCTAAAGGATTCAAACCATCAAAGGTGGGTAATTTACTTATTGTTGTGCCGATCCAGTGTACTTTCTTAGTTAATCTAGCACATATCATTGTAGATACTTCATACATTTTGTTCTACCAATTCTCTAGTGCTTCTTTTGAATCTGAGGAACATGTGTTGTCACTTCACCAGCTCGAATTTCCATCAACCGTGGGATTAGTGTAATCATGTTGTCTAGTTGTTAATTTGTAAAAGTTTTCTAGTTCATATGTGTGATATTCTTCTCTGATGGGATCTTTTTATTGCTCACCTTCATTGATATCTAAAGGTGTGATGACCCTAAGGTCATCTCCTTCAAACATCATTCATCCTTTCTTTAAATCGACCACAGTGGAATTATTGAAATCCCAATCAATTCCTAATAGTGTAGGGTAAGGATAGCTATCATCAACTATCTCAATTACCTCGAAGTCTGCAAATGTCCTCACTTCGTTGATGTCCACAGGGACATGTTTCAATCTTCCAAAGGGGCTGAAAGCTTTTTGATTATCCATCCTAAGTCTGATAAGGGAATATATCAACTTAGGTTTTCCCATTAGTGCCCAGGTTTGCTTCGTCATGACATTGACCTCTGACCCTAAGTCAAGGACCACATAGTCTATATCATACTCTCCAATTTGAGCATTCAGGTGTAGTTCCTTATTTTTCCTTCTCTTCTTGGAAAGTTGATGTACTAATTTATTCAGTAAAGGATATACCCTTCCTATGTCATACTGTCTAACCAAATTTTGCAGTTCTTGTATCGATTTCTCATCTTTAATCATCTCTATAAATGTATATAAGAAACTGACAAGTTTACTTTCCTCTTTTCCATATCCAGGTGAAGCAGACTGATCAAATGCCAGAGGCATTCCACATTATCTTACTTATAGTCGTGTCTTTGTTGAAGAACCTTGGTCTCCCCTGAATTCTCTTCTTGCCTCCTCGAACATTTGTTTTTCTTTATTTGCATCAAAATCTTGTGTCTTCTCTGCAGCTTTCCTGACTCTTGATTCTTCTATAGTCTTTCCTTGGGTCATTCTTTCTTCTCCTGTAACAATGACTCCTCGAGTGATAACAACTACTCTAGGGTCTGCTCCCCAAGTTTCTTCTTTGATTAATTGTATTTGCGGGTTCCGCTGAGGTCCTTGTCTCTCTTGAAGTTTAGCCAGCAATGTTGGACATTCCTCGATAACATGCTCAAAGGAATTGCTATAGCTGCAAGTGGAGGACATTTCAGGACTTGTTAGACATTGCAACAGGAAAAGTACAATTCAAGTAGTCACATGAATACTGACTGCAAAAATATTCTTGTTCAGAAAAATAAGTAATGAACTTACATATATTAATTATAAACATGCATATGCATAGAATGATGAGTCATTCTATTTTATTAGTTTTTTTGGTAATTATGATTGAATTGCTAGGTGCAGGAAATTCTAAGATCATTTCATATAGTTTTGTACATATTACAATTGAATTATGATGTATAGGAAATACTAACAATTGTTGGTTGTATGCAAGAGGAAGCATTGTAGGAAA
>JASDQU010515302.1:4423-15368 GCA_032191745.1 Picea mariana | reverse complement strand
AAGAGATATTTGAACTCTCTATCCTTGCCCCTTGCTTCCACCCAAGAATATATGAGAGATAATAAAACTTTACATTAAATCATCACCATCAACCAATCATCACATAGAACCTGATAATGCTTTCTGAGACTTCTTCAATTTATGAAATTATTCAATTCTTGGAGTAATCTGATCCTTTAGATAATTTTACTCAATTTATTCTCTTAAACTCCTCTAATTTTCACTCCTTGAATCCTCCCCAAAAAGAGGTTATAGAAAGAATGGTAGACTTTATTCAATTCTGGTATGTTCAGAAGACCCAACTTTTACAGCATGCCTCATGCTCAATATTTAACATATTATTCTAAAAATCACACACAAGAAACTACAGTCCGTAGTCTTTCCAATGGAAGTTGTCCCATGGAATTTGGAGTCTGTATGAAAAAGTTATGACTATTTTACCTAGAACACCTGTTTATTGACTAGTTTCAGGACTGGTCACAAACCCTATATTCCACAGAGTGTATCTCCATAATTATAGCGAATCAAGAGCTGAAATTTTTATGAGAGGTACCTTGATATGTATTATAGATACCATATCTATTTCACCATATGAATCGTTCTAGAAAAAACGTTATAGAAAAAATGGTAAGATGACCTGAAAATAACATACCTTAGAACACATCACCAAAAGACTTCATCCTCCCTTGAAATCCGGCCTTCTTTTACTTCTTCTTCCATATGAAATTAGACTTGTATCAAATGAATGTATAATGATATTTATTTATACCATTTATGTCACTTCCTTTTAACATTAGGACCGACCTAACACTTTCTTATTTTGCAATTATTTTCTTTAATTATTTTCAGGGCCTACATGTACTTCCTTTTTCAATTCACTTTGTCATCTTCAAAAATTCATTTTTCCTCAACCATGAGGATCCATGTGACGTGCCACATACCACCGAAAATAGCATGGTGTATACTATCCATTCATTGGTGTTGTATATGCATGTGCAGTTTCCTTCATGTCCAAATACCTTTATCAATCTTGCAGTCCAAAACCCATGACCAGGGTTGACATCAATGACAACAATCAATCTTCCAACAGGTTTTGACATTTAGGTCTCAGCCTAAGGCCGTCAGGGAGATATTGTAATGTATAGATAGAGGTCTAAAGGACTTGGGATGGGTTTTTGGTTGTTTTTGTTGTTTTTGGTACTAAGTTGGTTGAGGATTCATTACTATTGTGTGAGAGAGAAATGTTGAGTGCAGAGCTATCTGGTATTGTAGGATCTTCAGCTGGGTGCGAAGATCAATCCTACAGATGGGTGTGCAGGAAGGGGAGAGATAGTGAAGAGAAGAAAGAAGATCTGTTAGGTGAGAGCATAGACAAGAACTATATTCTTCATCTTAATATATTATAAAGTATAGTTCTGTGGACGTAGCCCTAGAGAAAGGGTGAACCACGTATATCTTGTGTTGTGTGTGTGATTGATGCTCTGTTCTTTGTCATTTGATATACTGCTATTTTCATTATTGTATCATATTTGATAGATAGTTGTGCGGAGTAGATTTGAACTGGTAAGTGATATATAAATGTTGTATTGATCTTGTATTAGATCCACTTGGTGTTTCCTTTGGTTGTAGACATCTATGTCCTGCAAACCCCCCATAGCTACTTTGGGTGAGACTGCATCTGCTTGACAGGTGTTGCTGAAAGGGCCAATAGATAGGGCTTCTTGGTGTGCTCTTGGAGTTGAACCTTGGGTTTACCCCTGTGCCAACAAATGGTTGTTGTCAGGACATGAATCTTCTTGAGGGAATGTCAAGGTGGTTTCCATCAAAGACAGATATTCAGAAGTGGATAGAGGATCAAGAAAAGGACTTCGCTGAAGTCGAGAACAAAAAACCTAATCTTAGTACAGAAGATTGGCTGGAAAGATATATCTTTACTGATATACATGATATTTTGGAGGAATCCATAGAGAGTTATACGAGTGGTGAGCTAGGTTAGCATATACCCAATTTGAGATTAGATCTAGGGAGGTAGATCACTAGTTTGATAGTACCATTGGAGGGTATATCACTAAGTTTGTTGTTGACAGAGTAGAATCGTATATCCAGGCAGAGAGATATTTCTTTAAGGGACCTAGAGGAAAATTTTTACATTTTCTGAAGCTAAAGATCAAGATGCTATTGCATGAGAAGAACATATTGAATATACAGTAGTCTGCTAGATTGAAGAGCTAATGTTCAAGAAATCAAACAACGATAGTGACACAAAGTCTGGACATATGGGTAGTGGGAGAGTGTTTAGATAAGTTCCTCTTGCGAACCTGTTTAAGAAGAACTACGGGGACGAGGGTTTCTATAGTGGAGAAGAGGCAGATCTAACATACGAGGAGCATTCAGAGTCCATTGGGCCAGAGGAAGGGAAAGATGAAGAACCTCATCGGGAAGAGCCAGAAGCTTCAAGAACTGCCCATATTGTTGAATTAAGTATTATTACTCCTCCTGATGATTAAAAGATGTTAAGAAATTAGATTAATCAGAGTCACTCAAGCATTCAGAGCACTGTCACTAGTATCCCAACACGTACTCAGTCGTGAAACCTAGGAAGATATATGGAAGATGAGATGAGGTTACCCACCTTCAAAGGAGATGGATCTGAAGATCCTTTTCAGCATTGGTTTCTATGCAAAGCCGTATGGAGCATTAAGAACATCACCGACGAAGTTGTCAAATGAGCTCAGTTTAGTGCTACTCTAAGAGATTGCGCACTGAGCTATTACATGAAGTTTGTTAAGGGAATTTACCAGCCTAAACCATTGAATGAGATCAAGAAGACATTGATTGCAGAGTTTAAGAAACCCAAGTTGAAGTCACAGTGCATTATAGAACTAAAATAAATCAAGCAGCGAATAGCTAAACTCATATGGGAGTTCGATCATAGGTTTAAAATCTTGACAGGCCACTTGAGTTTCCAGATCCCATATGAGAAGAACAAGGAATGGTTCAGTGCTTCTCTCTTACCACACATCAGAGTTCCTATGATGCAATAGAATATTTCTTCACAGACTGAGGCACTGGATATCTCCATGAATCTAGAATCAGCCCCTATGGGAGAATCCATCTCAGGTATGAGTCAAATCTTGAGTCAACTAACTAGTTTGTCTCTATAGGTCGAAGATATGAAGAAATAGAAGGGAAAATGAAAAAGGGAAGATATATGTTGTTTTAGATGAAAATTAGAAGGCCATTACAAGGAGCACTGTCCCCTATTCCATGAATACTTGGCCTCTGGAGCTCCGAGCCCTTTGAAGAAAGTCACCCTACCTTGGTGTGAAGTATGTAGAAATGGACATTTCCCTAGTGAATGATATTAAATGCAAAAATATGTTCAAACACCCACAAATTTGTATTGCACGTTCTGTAAGTCCATGGGGCATGATGATAGGGATTGTAGGGCTTACAAAATCATGCACGAAAGGTCAAGTTATATATAMAAGATTCAAGGMAAAGTACAACAATAAGGAAACACTATGCAGTATAACTCCCATGGGAGAGGAAAATTCAACCCTCATGGTGGATTCCAAGGAAGAGGAAGAGGAGGAGGTATGGGTTGAGGTTGATGACAGATAATCTGTTATAACTATGCACAACTAGGATAATTGGCAAGGGACTGTCAGAACCCTTGTACCACTTGCAGCTATTGCAATTCCTTCGAGCATGTTATCGAGGAATGTCCAACATTTTTGGATAAACTTTAGGAGAGACAGGGACCTCAGAAGAACCCGCAAATACAATTAATAAAGGAAGAAACTCACAGAGCAGACCCTAGAGTGGCTTTTATCACTCGAGGAGGCACTATTACAGGAGAAGACAGGATGACCCAAGGAAATACTACAAAAGAATCAAGAGTTAGGAAAGTTGCAGAGAAGACACAAGATTTTGATGCAAAGAAAGAAAAACAAATGTTCAAGGAGGAAAGAAGATAATTCAAGGGAGACCAAGGTTCTTCATCGAAGACACGACCAGAAGCAAGATAATGTGGAATGCCTATGGCATTTAATCAATTTTCTTCGCCTGGATATGGAAAAGAGGAAAGTAAACTTGTCAGTTTCGTATATACATTTATAGAGCTGATTAAAGATGAGAAATCCATACAAGAACTGCAAAATTTGGTCAGACATTATTAGATAGGAATGGTATATCCTTTACTAAATAAACTAGTACATCAACTATCCAAGAAGAGAAGGAAAAATAAGGAACTACACCTGAATGCTCAGATTGGAGAGTATGATATAGACTATGTGGTCCTTGACTTAGGGTCGGAGGTCAATGTCATGACGAAGCAAACCTGGGCACTATTAGGAAAACCTAAGTTGATATATTCCCCTATAAGACTTATGATGTCTAATCATAAAGATTTCAACTCCTTTGGAATATTGAAACATGTCCCTATGGACATCGACGAAGCGAGGATGTTTGCAGACTTCGAGGTAATTGAGATAGTTGATGATAGCTATCCTTACCCTGCACTGTTAGGAATTGATTGGGATTTCAATAATTCCACTGTGGTCGATTTAAAGAAAGAATGAATGATGTTTGAAGGAGATGGACTTAGGGTCATCACACCTTTAGATCCCGATGAAGGTGAGCGATACAAAGATCTCATCAGAGAATAATATCGCGCATATGAACTAGAAAACATATACAAATTAACAACTAGACAACATGATTACATTAATCCTACGGTGGATGGAAATTTGAGCTGGCAAAGTGATAGCACATGTTCCTCATATTCAAAAGAAGCACTGGAGAATTGGCAGAACAAAATGTACAAAGTATCTACAATGAGATGTGCTAGATTAACTAGGAAAGTATGCTGGATCGATACAACAGTAAGTAAATTACCCACCTTTGATGGTTTGAATCCTTTAGAAACCTTCTTATCGGACTTTGAAGAAAGTGCACCAACGCAAAAACGATTGTTGGAAATGGATGAGGCCTTGAAATCCAAACCATAAAGATGGTGGGGGACACACAAAAACAACATTACAGAATGGGTACAATTTTGTACTGTGATGATAGCATGGTTCTCGGAACAAGTAGAAGGATGCGAAGTTATATACATAGGTTGAAGCTTTCTAAAGGACAATGTGTGAAGTTTTGAGGAAGCATGGATCAATATTCCTCAAGAGAAGTGGGTGCACAAATTCATTAACACGTTGGACACAACCCCTATCAACTGATACCTTCAAGAAGAGCTATGCCTCATCACTGCATATTGGGAAGGTATGACTCAGAACTTTGTCACTACCTATTTATTTGAAAGCCAATATCCTACAATAGATCAAGCATTATAGGTCATTAGATAGAAATTGTTCGAGGAGGCACCTAGACTCCCTTTGGAACAAGAAGAGTACGAATGGACTGCACCTCTCCAGAAACTGCAAGGTTGTTACAACTTCAATACCGATGAAGATGATGATCCTAGGAAGGTGAACATCGCAAAAGAAGAAGGCTAGAGAGATGTGGAAGGACCAGGAGTTGAGATACCATTTGTTGGAAAACTGATCAAGATCAAGAAAATCAATATTGGAACAGAACAAACACCGAAGCTTGAAAATGTTGGAGATTATTGGGATGCTTCCACTATTGACAAGATCACAGAATTGCTACATGAGTATCAATACTTGTTTCCAATCAAGTTCATTGATATGAAGGGAATTAAAGGGCCTATGGGAGATATGAGGATCCCTTTGAAACCAGATGCAAGACCAGTGAAATAGAGACCCTACAGATTGAACCCTAAATATAAGGAGAAAGTGAAGATTGAGCTCGATAGAATGTTGCAAGAAGGGATTATAGAACATGTTGAAGAATCATAATTGATCAGAACTATGGTGGTACAAGACAAGAATATAGGAGAGATCAGGATTTGTGTAGATCTCAGGAAGTTGAACGATGCTTGTTTGCATGACCCCTTCCCTACGCCATTCACTGACGAAGTGTTAGATAATGTAGGAGGCCAGGAGGTATATTCTTTTACAGATAGATTTTCAGGATACCATCAGATCCAAATTGCCAAGGAATATCACCATAAGACCACCTTTGCCACAGAATGGGGATCCTACTAAAATATAGTAATTCCGTTTGGATTGAAGAATGTCATAACCATGTTTTCCAGGGTGGTGGTCGAAGCATTCAAGAAGTTTCTACATAAGTTTCTAGAAGCATAATTTAATGATTGGACTGTCTTTAGTTTATTGCAAAATCATATCAAATGTTTAAGGCTAATGTTGTACAAGTGCACACAATGTCAGATTGCCTTAAACCTGAAGAAGTGCATTTTATTTTCACCATTTGGAGTGTTGTTAGGCTATATTGTATGCAAGTAGGGATTGCTAGTAGATCCATCTAAAATTTCCATCATAGTTGATTTACCCCCTCATACTTCAGTCAAACAGTTGCGCACTGCACTGGGACACACTGGATATTACAGGAATTTCATTAAATGCTATGCCCAGATTACAACACCCATGGAGAAGCTCTTGAAGAAAGATTGTCAATTTCACTGGACAGAATAGTGCCATTAGAGCTTCGACATGCTGAAACAAAAAATTGTTTTTGCGCCTATTCTGGTTTTCCCGGATTGGAGAAAGGAATTTCACGTACATGTCGATGCATATTCTATTGCATTAGGAGTTGTGTTAGAAAAACCAAGAATAGGAGACATCGACCACCCGTTAGCCTTTACTAGCAGGAAACTATTCACAATAGAGATTAATTACACCACCACTGAGAGAAAAGGGTTAGCCATGGTGTATGTGCTGCAAAATTTCCACCACTACTTTTTGGGAGGATAGTTTAAAATGTTCACTGATTACTCTGCAATGAAATACCTAGTCCACAAGACAGTGTTGGGGGGGAGAATATGCAGATGGCTTCTTCTATTTCAAGAATATGATTTTGAGATCGTGGTTAATCCAGGAAGAATGAACAAAGGTCCTGACCACTTGTCGAGTTTGTAACATGGAGAAGGGCCTACTAGTTTGGAGGATACACTGTTGGATGCACAGTTGCTCGCCATTAGAAATATTAATGACCACTTTGCAGAAATAGTCTAGTTCCTGTCAATAGGAATGACACCTAGTGAATATACAATCACCCACAAGAAACAACTAGTAGTCCATGCTGCAGACTTTTCACTTATAGATCGATAGCTATATAAGATGGGACCTGATGAGATACTAAGGAGGTGTGTTATGGAGACAGAGTGACCGTGGATCCTTGTCGAAGCTCATGAAGGCATTGTAGGAGGACACTACGTAGGAAAATCAACTGCGTAGAAGGTTCTCAGAGCTGGCCTTTGGTGGCCTACCTTACACAGAGATGATATAGACTATTACAGAGCCTGCGATGTATTCCAAAGAGTTGGGAAACCATCCAGGAGAGATGAAATTCCATTAGCACTGCAGTTGACCCTACAAGAATTTGAGAAATGGGACATTGACTTTGTGGGACCTATTAATCCACCAGGGAAGCGCACAAGAGAAAGGTACATAATCACTGCGACAGATTACTTGACCAGATGGGTTGAAGCAATATAATTTAAGGACTATAATGCCACTACAGCTGTGCACTTCATATTTAATGACATCATAACCAAGTTTGGATGCCTGGTGTTATAACCCTAAAATGCACCACACAGGTTTACCTGGCATCAGTCCAACTCATGCCTCTTCCTAGCCAAAGCCATGCTGAACAAATCCTCAAAAAACCATCTAAAGCAAGGAACCCGCACCCTAACCTTTCACTAGGCATGGGTGACCGCTTTCTGACCTGCTACTGCACGCTGGTATCCGCGGGCTAACCCACTACAGCCCGCGGGTAGCTAACAAAGCAAAAAATCAGGAAATTTTCCACCGGGACACGAGGATTTTTGTCAGTTAACTGGAAATCTTCACCATGCATGGCCAAGAGTTCGCCTAAAACCCTAGATCCTTCTAGCCTATAAAAGGAGGGGTAGGGGTACTATTCGAAAAAGGAAAAATCATAGCAAAGGAACTCTGCCAAATTGCCAAGCCAGTTTTGTCCCAACCCTTTAGCCTTGCCTCAAGATTTAGGAGGAACTGAAGTAGCAGTTGGAGGAAAAAAAGAAGAGGAGGAGCCCAGGATCAGGATCGAGGAACGGTGGCCGATCTCAGAAATCATTGTAAGTTGGTTCATNCCTGGTGTTATAACCCTAAAATGCACCACACAGGTTTACCTGGCATCAGTCCAACTCATGCCTCTTCCTAGCCAAAGCCATGCTGAACAAATCCTCAAAAAACCATCTAAAGCAAGGAACCCGCGCCCTAACCTTTCACTAGGCATGGGTGACCGCTTTCTGACCTGCTACTGCACGCTGGTATATGCGGGCTAACCCACTACAGCCCGTGGGTACCTAACAAAGCAAAAAATCAGGAAATTTTCCACCGTGACACGAGGATTTTTGTCAGTTAACTGGAACTCTTCACCATGCATGGCCAAGAGTTCGCCTAAAACCCTAGCTCCTTCTAGCCTATAAAAGGAGGGGTAGGGGTACTATTCGAAAAAGGAAAAATCATAGCAAAGGAACTCTGCCAAATTGCCAAGCCAGTTTTGTCCCAACCCTTTAGCCTTGCCTCAAGCTTTAGGAGGAACTGAAGTAGCAGTTGGAGGAAAAAAAGAAGAGGAGGAGCCCAGGATCAGGATCGAGGAACGGTGGCCGATCTCAGAAATCATTGTAAGTTGGTTCATATTGAGATTAACGAAAAAGATACTTTTCCCGTCCTGAATACATGAGTCTCATATATGTTATTAGATTTATGTTTTATCTCTAACCCCCTAGTAGATCAGTAGCATGCATGCATAGTTTTGTCTTGATTGTAGGAAGCTTTGTGGAAGGAGCAGCAATAGCAAGGAGATAACAACTCAATGGAAGATCTACTTCAACCGTTGATAAAAAGGTTAGTTCATTCTTCCCGTGTTTGTCTGAGAAAAGGGGTTGAGATTTTGGGTATAAGGTTAAAAGTTAAATCTTAAGAGTCATGATCTGCGTATAAGTTTAGAGCCCTAGCTTATTAGTCCGTAGGGTAGAAAAACCCCACAACAGAATTGGCGACTCCACTGGGGAGATTTTACTCTTAGGGTTTCTGGGTTTTGGTGAAAGATCTTTTTGGTAGTTCAAAGAATTAAGTTTTTGTTTCTTTGCTTATTTTGTTTTCTGTTAGTCAAAAGCTAGCAGGGAACCTGGTCATCAATACCAGTTTTCCCTGACTGATGCTTGACATTTAGTCTCAGGACACACAAAGGTACCCGCGGCCTACAGAAGGCCTGCACGCGGGTAACCCGCGCCCTAACTATCTACAGCACGCGGGTATCCGCGGGCTATAGTAGTTTCAGTAGCGAGTAGTGTTCAAGAAGCTCAAGAGGCAGTCTCCTCTTCCCTGTCAGAAGTTTATATTCTTAGGGGGCTTTCTGGATCCTGTCTGGGTCTTGGTTGGTTTAGTGTCTTGTGTTTCAGTCTTTCTTGTTGTGTGTTTCTTCACATTGGTTTTTCTTTTTTGTAAATTTGATTTTTCTGTTGAAGTAGATAGCATCTCATCCTGTCAGAGACTCTGGTTATCAGTACCGGAAGCCTTTTTTAGGAATAGACTATCTGTGTGTGATTTTATCTTAGTTTTAGACATACCCGCGGCCTGCTTAGGTTGAGCTCGCGGGTACCCGCGCTCTGTAGTGGAACAGCACGCGGGTACACCCGCGCTGTCTTGGTGACAGTCGCGGGTCTGTTAGGTAGCTTTTTAGCTTGGGTGGGGCAGTCATCCCCTCCTGTGGTGAAAAGGGCTCCTCTCAGAGGTTTAGAATATGAGGCTGCACAGTCAGTAGGTTAGGGCATTTCTTCCTTAGCTTGTGCTTGTTATTTGATTTAGAAAATACAAAAGAGAAAATATATTTATTTTATGGTTTTTAGGCAAGTGTTAGAATTAGAGCTGTCTTGATTGCTTTTCTTGCATTTTGGTGCTTTGATTCTTTTTGCGATCTGTGCTTTAAGCCAGAGTTTTCTCTTCATTTCTCTTGGTTTTGATCTTGTCATCATTTTTCCTTGTTGTGTGATTTTACAATGAAATAAAAAACAATTTCTTCATTTTCTTCTTGGGTGAGGATTATGTTGTTGCATCGGTATCTTGGAAAGAAGTCTTTTTGCATAAGTTTTTGTGGTGCATGTATAGTATAAGTAGATCGCAGATCTGAGTGAAAATCCTCTTCATTTACTGCCTAAAATCTTAGTAAATCTGAAAAAGAAAAGAAGTCTTTCATTGAAAAGTTGTTGGTTTTGCATTTTAGAATAGTTTGTTCCCAATCTTTTTGTGCATTTTTTGCTTTGAGTCTGTTTTACACACCCTCAGTTTCACTTCCGCACCTTGAGATTTAATAAGCCTATTAAAAGCAACGCTAAATAAAATCAAGTAGACTTTCATGTTTGTAGGGTGCACTCACTAGCTTAAGAATAGGGCCTTGGAATAGGTTGGAGAGTAAATTCTCCAAGACCACCCAAACCAAACATTGGAGTCTGTTATCTAGGGAGTGTAGAAGTCCAGTTACAAAAAGTTATTCAGGACCCCCCTCTAACACAGGGGCTAAACACGAGGTCGTGTAAGGAAAGGCAGCGGAGATAACCCCTCCAAAGATGGACCGAGCATTGAGGAGAACACATATAGAGGATCTGTTAAGGGATTCCGTCGTTAGCATTTTCCACGGAGCTTCGTGGGTCTCGAATCCGTTCGAGGTCCTCAGTCATCTTCCGGAACACTTGCTCTCGATACCCTTGATAGGTTTCGGGCTTGATACCCTACTCATTGTGGTCTCCCGACTGCCGACTGTACCCGCCTGATAGCTGTTCACGTGCTGGCAAACTAGTTGCATATCTTTTCTA